>LYNE01001670.1:5000-28524 GCA_001662545.1 Rosa x damascena
TTAGGGAATACCTCCTTAGAGTGTTTTGGGTAAGAAGGAATTAAAAAAACTTAGTGGGGTAAGTGGGAAAAAAATCTCTAAAAATGGTGTAAATGGACAAAATCCCTTTTATTTACACTATAAATTTTCATGAACTGAGCTTTAACAAGATCGAGTTACTCATGAAAAATACAAGTTATTCGCAAGATTGACAAGCCGAATACATCATTATTCAAGCCTGGCTCTTTTTTTATCAGGCTTAATATTGAATTCAAGTTCAACTCATTCCTCTTATGAAGACGGACCAAACAAGCAAAAAATGAGTCAAATACAAATTGAATTAGAACTGTATCGAGCCTATTTACAACCCTACACGTGTAAGATTGGTATCGCATGTCATAACAAATTCTAGTCTGATCAGAGTGTTTTACCATCATGGATTGTGTATATAATCTTCTTGGGTAGGCCTCTTAAAAAATGTGGTTACCATTTCCTCTACAAAAAGAATCTATTTCGAGATCGTAGACACATGGTAGAAAGAGATGATGATTTCATGTCAATTTGGATAACATATCTTGACTCTACATTACTACAGTGACACCACCAAATAAACTTTAGCGTAGCTAGCGTAATAATATGTGGTTCTAACTGCACTTGTCCTTTGTGCGTCCGTGACTCCTGCCCACTCAAATTAATCTTCAGCAATACATGGATCGCATTCATTTGCCCTAATTTTTCTTTTATCTTTCTTGGAGAAGGGAATTGAACCCCAAGATCTATGTATTTTCCCCATCTTACCCATTGGCCTCTGACCTAAATGAATGAGCATATACTAATATTAACACTCAAGAATAAAATATCTAAGTTTTACGACGTCCACTCTAAATCCGACCTATATATGATGCTGTTGGAATGTTGCTGGTTCAGGGAGAGATATTTAGTCATGTAGACCTGTCTCTCGCCCTCTTGGTATTGTTCATGTGTGCGGTAGGAGGCTTGAGCTGTTCATGCAATAACACCCATATATACATAAATGTGGACAAAAACCCACATGCATGTATATCTAAGCTACTGCAAGTTGAAATCCATGATAATCACAAACTGATGAAGCCAAAAGGCCCAGAATGATTCCATTTTCAGAAAACCTGAACATCATTGCGCTTGACCTTATTCACAAAAGTAGACTATCCAGTCCACCGTCCACTTCGGATTCCAATTAATTCATGAGGTAGAAGACGACCCTCGTATTTCAATATCCAATCACAACCAAAGAAAACTACGAATCAAAGCCTTTACATGATAACGAAGTATCCCACTGTAGCCACATTCACATATATAAAGACATATGCATTGATATATCTGCTTACTTGGCCCTAGCTGGGTTTGCGATATGTAATTTGTGAGGACTTGAATGCAGTGGCGGATCCAGGATCTAATTATTGTCTAAGCTAATTAGAAGTGCACAATTTTTTTTTTCTTGAGCAGAAAAACCAATCCATGTTTGATGTTTCCGAACACCCACCAGAAACAATGTACACAAACAAACCCAAAATCGATAGCCCCCTACTCACCAATCAAAGACTATATCGCTACAGTGGGGGCTGTTAATCTTGATCGTGCTAATCTTGGTGTTGGATTTGGAGCTTTTGCTTGCCATTGTTAATCAATTTCTGAGAAAAACAAGAATTGAAGCAATTAATCAACAGAACAAAAAATCTGAACAGAAATTTAGCCAAATTAATTAGCTTCATCTTTCTCTCACAACAAAACCAAGTCACAGATTCTTGACGAACACCTACACCCTAGAAAATGAAATCTACACCAATCAAACTGGAAATCTGAAAAATCAAGAATTGAAGCAAGCAACAGAACATGAAATTGAGCCTAATTAATTAGCAAACACTAGCTCTCTCACAACAAAACGAAGTATGAAACAACTCCTAACAATCTCAATCCTCAACTTATACACAAAAGCCTAACTCACAATTACATCCGCCACTGGTAGCAAACAGAATCGACGAGCTTCTCCTTCTGGGATTTCTTTGAGAAAACTCCATTGGGAAAAATAGAGCAGTAAGAAGAACGGAGATGTATTAAAAATTCAAAATAGGGGAGATCGATAGAGTTTCATACCTTGTTTACGAGAAAGCAAAAGAAAGATTGTTGCTTTGGTCCTTTGGAGATTGATTCCTTGGTCTGCATCGCAGACTGAGACTACTGGACAACATGGGGTGAGAGTTTGGAATTTGGGTGTAGATTGCTTGAGGCATTTCGCTTTCGAAGAGAGACTTAGGGGAGTTGTTTCAAACGATAACCTCCATCAAAACACACAAATCTAACCTACTGAGTAGTGTGAGGCGTGTGGGAGGACTTTTACAGAATTTTTTTTTCTTTGGGCTGGTATGGGTTGAAGGTAGATATATATATACCTAAGGGTTTTTAGCCCAAAATCTTGTCTAGGCTTGAGCCCATATAGCCTTCTACGTCCTTCCGCCCCTGCTTGAATGGCAGCTGGTGTTGAAGGTTCACTTGGCGTGGGTTCGGTGGTCTGCAATCGCCAGTCCAAATTAATTAGAATGAACAATAGTTACAATAGGGTCTTGTAGGCTGTAAAGTGACAGAGAATCGTTGAAAGCGATCGCTTTCATTTGTCGAAAGGGACCAGCTAGCTAAGCTATGACCACTCAAATATTTTTGCACATGCACGATATTACCGAAGTATCCTCTTCCCGGACCTCCTTTAACAAAGGAGAGTTAAACCATACAATTTTATTTAGGAAAATGATTTGTGGCCTCAATTTTAGGTATCATGTCATGTCACCTACACACATTACTTATTTATCAAATTATGTCATGTAACTCTTGAGAAAAATATCATCTTATCCTTTCAAAATCTAATAGCTCTAAGTTATTTTGGCTTTTTTTTTTTCATTACACTCATGCTTAGATTTAAACAGCAATTTTTTTTTCTTCAATCAAGAATAGAAGGGTAAAGTTGGTGTTGCAATAGTATGATGTGGCAAGATATATTATGTGGAATTCAAAATAAATTTTATATTTACTTACATAACATGACACCTAGAATTTGAGGTCACAAATTTTAGGCCTCATTGAGGCCTTATATCATTGCCCTTTTATTTATTAGAAGAGAAGATTATTGAGCGGGAAATTTTAACATGGTTCCGGAGCCTTTACATTTTACCAATTAATGATTTGTACTATCAATATGGCTATATATTATTTCATGTCATAGTGGGAAATGTTGATGAAATAATTCAGTGGACTCGTCATAATTGTAGAATTTGTTGAAAACAATAATGGACATTCACAATGATGGGCCGGCCGGGTTTGGTTAATGAGTACTATATCATTATATGTATGTTGAACTTCAACCGGGTAGAAAGCAACTGTCAAATGAGATAAATCGCGTTACTCACATGAAAACTTATTATACGTTGAGTTATACATGTCATAACTATTCTGAGGCGTTTGTTGATTTTGTGATGCCTGTACAATATTGTGAGGTATTTGTTGCTTTTGTTCATTTGCTCATTATGGTTGATATTTTCTAGTGTTGTGTTAGGTAATATGAGGTTTTCTAAAGAAAAAGAAAGAATAATTCTAACTTTATGGAGCCATTCCTTATTAATTAATTGACAATATCTGCTTCAAAAATAGGAATACTAAATCCAGTGGCGGATTTAGGATTGAAATTCTGAGTGAGCTTGGTTTTTTTAAAGTACAAAAAAAAAAATTATTGTGAAAAATCTCGACAGTGCGAGATAATTTTATTAATAATAATAATAAAATACACCTAGTCATGGGGGGACATAGTGAGCCTTACCTCTCAAATGCATATCTATAAAAAACTAACAAAATCAATAATAAAATAAACAGGCAATGCAATACAAGAGAGATACTGATGGTCATGAAATCCAAAAGAAAGGAAAAAGCCTCCAAATATCAAAGCTGCGTCAGTCTGCCAAAAGCATGAATGTTTAAGCAGCATTAGTGACGACTATAAGAAGAATTAAGGAAGAAAAAGGAAAAGCTTTATATTGACCAATCCAATGTTTAATTGTTAACACATACCAATGTTTAGTTGCGAAACACACCAGGGAGGTAAACTAATCAATGTTTTTTTTTTTTTTTTGAGATAAATGGTGTCAAACAACTAATCAATGTTTAATTGTTATCACATACCACTTGTTTCGTTTCTGGCTCCTTTTTCTCTTTGTTTTCTGGTTTTGGTGTGGGAGATATAAGTCGAGGATTTCTGCTATACTTCTTTTGAACTTCTCCTAAGCTTCAATGGATCAGCCCTCTTCTCTTTTACATGCCACTCTATTGTTGGAATGATCAAAACAAAATTAATAACAACAATGATATAAAGATATGGAACACCTTATCTACTGAGGAACAGCAAACCACAATTTAATAACAAAATTTAGATATTCCTTCAACCCAACATAAATCAACCTTAGCGAACCAATCCACCAAAATCAAAATTATTCATGCAAAATCAAAATGGGATTTGAATTCCCACCCACAGTTCCCAGGATAAACTACATATTCAATTAATCAAGGTATCAAAGTATCAAACCAACTAAGTAACAAAAGAAAAAACGCAGCAAAATTGCAGAACCCAAGTAAGAAAAGAATATCCGAAGAAAAAGAGAAGTTTACTGCTTGAGAGTGAACCACGACTCTATGAAGGCAAAGGAGGTGTGATTGAAGAAACAAATATGATCATCTCTGCCCAAGCATTTGAGATTTCTACCAAATTGAATTCGACATCAATCCTTAACCCTAAAATTTGCCTCAAATTGAATTGATTAAATTGAAGAAAATTTAAATACATACAAAATTGAATTGATTGATTGGCCCAAATTGAAGAAGAAAGGTAGAAGATGAAGAGATGGACGGAGTCGACGGATTGAGGGTCTAAGGGGGGTGTATTGTATTTAGATTTGTGCAGATTTTTTTTTAATGACAGACTTTTTGAAATGTCCACATACTCTTTAAAAAGTTGATAGACTGTTATTGATTTCTTAAAACCATTGATTTTAGCAACAAAATTTTATTGATTCATGAAAATCTATATACTTTATTATGAATGACTTCTACAGATTTCCTAGCATGTATAAAATATAAAAACAAAAAATAAAAAACAAAATCAATGCATCCCAAACACAAAACAAGATTGTTACTCTGTCTAGATATTTAATGCTCAAATATCTTCTAATAGAAATTGACTCAAATGAATGATTGTTACTCTGTCTAGCTAGTTTGTTCACATTCGTAAGTTTGTTCTCATTCCTAATCTCCCAACAACATAACGATACAATATCGATCACTTGATGTTTATGGTTAATTATTCTCATCAATTTTGTTTTCGCCGATTAACATATATCATAACAATATTGTCGGTGAGTCGTGACCTGTTGGTTAACCAGCCTAACTAACACTGTGGAGGTTACGGGTTCAAATCTCACTGACATCAGGGATGGGATGGGGTGGGGAGTTACATTGTTGTCCAGAGTCACAAAAAAAAATATTGGTCAATGTCTTGATCTATTATCAATCAGTTGAAATTCAATTGTTCAACCTTTCTTTGAACCATAATATAAATTCAAATCAATGAGAATAATGAAGAAGATAAAATTTAGTATGTCATGGCAACACTGTTCAAGGTTTTAGAGGTCGACCGTAGACAACAATATTTGGGTTTTAGGGTTTCATAAATCCTTTTTATTGCTATTAGGGTTTGAAGTATCACAATTGAAAAAAAAAAATCACATTCAACAACTACAATGAACATGTTGGGTATCAAAAAACATTGATATCATAAAAGATTAGAGAAAAGACAAAAAATCAAGAAAGAGAGATGATGAAGGACTAACCTCTTCTTGCGCAGAGAGAACTGTGATAGATTTTTTTTATTTTTTTATTTTTAAGAGGGAACTTTGATATACTTTTTCAAATCTTTGGTCTGTTAACACTACAAAGTCTATGATTATCCATGATTTTCTAATTCCATAAGTATGAATGATATTTTGAATACCCCTGTACTTTTATTCATTTAAAAAAATCCTAATTGAATGCCTCAAGACTTTCATGAACTGCTAAAAGTCTATGTTGAATACACCCAGACTTTTAAATTCTATAAATTGTTTTAAAAGTTCAACTAATTCCATATACAATACACCTCCCTAAGGTTTGATCTATGTCTCTCTGAAAGAAGAGAACGTGAGAGACTGAGAGGGAATGAGAGTCAAAAGGTCGACTGAACTTCGGGGGTTTCAAGTATGGGAGTTCGGGTGGGCTTGACAAAGCCAATACACAATTACAAACAAAAAAAAAATTAGCATACATATAGGTTTTTTTCAAGCCCAAAATTTTCGGGTGAGCTTGAGTCCTCCCATTCAAGTACTTGTATCCGCCCCTAACTAACACAATATGCTGTGCTAATTAACTATGGTCTTATACCAACTAAATGAACAATAATAACCTGAACACAATTATACTAACCCATGAGTGTGATATCTCCCATAAGCCCATAAGTTTACAAATGAACAAAAGCAACGTGAATCACAAAATCAATATTATGACCTCAAAACTTTGCTTATACACCGATAGGGACAGCTATTGGAATACACATATAGTTATCGACAGGTTTGATCAGTATTATGTATTTATGTGGCTTCTTTAGTGAAGGTTTTTCAGTCATTTGGTAATGGCAATAGAACCAAAATCTATGAGAGTGAGAGATGGAACTATCAAAAGCTTTATTTTGGGTGGGAGAGGAGAGTGGAGAATATATAGTAGATGAGAAGATAAGAGGATTGGCGTCGCATTGGTGTCTACATGTCTCTGTCCAGTTAGGAAATGGCATGGAAAACCCATATGCACGTGGATCAATCGGAATTTGGAGTCCCCTTCCCTCCAGCTCTCAATGTCTTTATTTATATTATTTTGGGATATTAATTCCATTAAATGAAAATAAAACAATGGAAATTACTCTATGCACCGACGGTGCAAATGACCCAACACTTATAAGATGATATCAACCCTTGATATTTATAATTAATATTTTTATTAATAACCTAAGAGTGTATTTAATATAATCTAACCATCCATTTATGTCGGTGCAAGTGCATGTCGGTGCACTGAATCATCCCCCTAAGAAACTGAAAGTGTTTCAATCATGCACCAATGTGTACGTTCATCTAACGTTTTCCGTGCTAACGTCTGAACGTAGGGGGAACATTCAATGCACCGACACCTAAGTATCATTTGCACCGTCGGTGCATAAAATAATTTACATTAAGTGCACCGACATAAATAGATGGTTATATTATATTAAATACACTCTTAGGTTATTAATAAAAATATTAATTATAAATATCAAGAGTTGAGATCATTTTATAAGTGTTGGGTCATTTGTACCGTCTGTGCATAGAATAATTTCCACTAAACATATAAAAAAGATGCTTGTTGATTAGGATATGTTAATTTTTCAACCAATAAATCCTTCATTAGGTCCACCCTAACTTCATGTCTCTAAAAGTTTAAATGCAATTGTAAGCATTCACTTGGCTTTACATTACACATGCATATATAAGCAATCAGAGTTTCAACTTAGAAATTACCTCACGCAAATATATATATATATATATATATATATATATATATATATATAGAAGCCTTCCAATGAGGGATCCATTTTTTTTGGTATTTTATAGGGATAGGCATTTTACCAACTTTTGGATCATATTTTCACATCTCAACCGTTCATTTTTTTAGGTCCTAATGTGTTGATCACTTCTACAAATTTTCAGCCAAATCGGTGATCGTTAAGGTATCCAAAACTGCAATTTACACGAACGGACCGAATCTGTCGAACCGGAACCGTTCGTGTTTATAATGGTAAATTGCAGTTTTGGATACCTTAACGATCATCAAATTGGCTGAAATTTTGCAGAAGTGATCTACACATTAGGACCTAAAAACTGAACGGTTGAGATGTGAAAATATGATCCCAAAGTTGGTAAAATGCCTATCCCTATAAAATACCAAAAAAAGGGATCCCTTAGAGGAAGGGCCCTGTATATATATATACAAAACGGTTCTAGAGCGGACGTCCGCAACCCAGAAAAAGTGCGATCACCTTCACCTTCGCCACTTGCTTGAGGCCGTCCGGGATGTCCAGAGAGTGCGTCCGGCACCTGCAGCGCAGAGATCGCCGCCTTCCTGATGCCGGAGGAGCGACGTCAGCACTTTTTCTGGGTTGCAGACGTTTGCTCTCGATCCGGCCTGTATATATGTATGTATAATAGATTTGAGCTTTTAGTAACATCGTTCTTCACTCGAATAATATATAATTAAATTAGTATATGTATTTCAATTATGTGTCTTTTATTTTTTGCCTTGCATGTACTCGGTTCAAAATCTTTCGAAAAATTAACTTAGAATCCAATGGTTACTAAGAAAGCGACTTGTTGGATCGATGGAACTAGCTTAGGATATGGTGACTCTCCTCCCTCTTGGTAAAGCCAATTAAAAACTTTGTTACATTTGTTAGCTGTTAAGGTTGTGGTTTTGGTTATAAGGTATTTTTGAGTTTTGGCTGCAGTTGGTTTTTGAGAATATACCAACAGAACGACTCCTATAGCTATGGTATTATAGCCAATCAGACATTAGCAGAGAAGCACATTAGGTTTTATAGCAAGCAATCAGACATCCACACATGAACTAGGTCGGTATCAATCAAACTCATTACCAGAATAAAATACATTGTGTTTATGTGTCTGTTTAGGTACAAAGGACAATCCGGCCCGTTTTCGTTACCTCTGATAATTGAAAAGAATGTTCCTAATATTTCTTGTGCCAGCCATTGAAAATTATTTTACGCACCGACGGTGCAAATGACTCAACACTTATAAGATGATCTTAATTCTTGATATTTAGGGTTGAGGGAGCAATATAATTGAACATGGTCCTTGGGAAAGAGGCAGGTTAGGTCAGAAGGTCGTTGGGAAAAAAATCAAGTATAAGGTAATTATTAGGTCAGAAGGTTGCTGACGAACTTTTCACCATGGGAAAAAATCCTCCCCCAACACTTAATGTCCTTGGGTAACCTTCCCTAATACTTGGAAAAAATCAAGTATGAGGTAATCAAGTATGGGGGAGCAATATAATTGAACATGGTCCTTGGGAAAGTGGCAGGTTAGGTCAGAAGGTCCTAGAGTTCAGTACTAGCTGGGGAATGGGGATGGTTTTCAATTTCGTTTTTTGCAACGAAATTAGATACAATTGGACGTTCCTCAATAACCCAGAGGCCAATTTCAGTTCAAATTGAATAAGTAAAGCATGTGCATGCACTGATCGATTCAGCTAGAGGACCAAAATTTTGGTGTATGTATTTATAGTAGTACTGGTTTAGTATGGTCCTAAAGTAGTTATTTACTAGGGCTTAAAAATAATTTCTATTCTTGTTTCCATCATTTCATAAGCTTACACAAGCATTTCCTGTTATTTTATGATATACCGGCCTTTTGAGTTGATACACTAAATAGCTAATTAAGAAATATAATTAGATAAATGCCGTTAATCATGAACTGCAACTACGTACAAACCTTCACGTTAGTTTTCATGTTATAAATCATGATGCGTGCTATTCAGTACATTTATTTAGTAGCTGATGGATTAATTATGGTGATAATACTAACTACATTAAGAAGAAGAGATCAGCTAGGGACCTTATGCAAACTTCTCCCAGCATAAGTTCAGAGATGATGTTATTGTCAAAGAGAGAAGGTTGCTGACGAACTTTTCACCATGGGCCAGATTAAAACTGGCTATGTGTTTGTATGGGACATTCCACCGAAAACCCACATGAATGCATGAACAATATTTCACCCACCAACGAAATAGAACGAGCTTAAGGAGACCACTGATTGGCACACTTATATTCCTTTTCCATCAGCTATGTGCTTGATCTTCCATCAATTTCCAACTAATCGAGATAGTTAATTCATTCATGTTGGTTTTTTCTCTATACCATGTTTCAATTAAGAATCAATAAGTTGGCCTTTTCTATTTGTAATGCGGTCTATTTGTTTGGCTTCATGCTCAGTGTCTTGGTTCTAGACCTTGTGATTGTGCTTCACTTTTCATTGACAAAGATTATTAATAAATCCTTTATCACTAGTCATGCTATATCTTTAGGTCGAAACGATCCAGTTGCAGTCTAGCTAGATATCTTGAGATAGTAGTATTAGTAGATTACGGTACCAAAAAGTATAAGCTGTCAAAAAATGAAGCGGTTGTAATTTTCATTGAAAGTTTGACAGTGTAACATATGAAATTGTATTAAAAAATATCTACATTGTACGTAGTTAAAATCTCCCTAGCTAGTATGTGTCAGCTTTTCTGAAAATGAAAGGTGAACGTAGCGTGGTCCATGTAACTTTGATTGTTTAACAATGAACACATAACAGCTTGTCTGGGGAAAGATCCATAACCAACGTGCATAACATTTCTTGTTTGGTTGTCCATCTTCAGAGAGCCATTCTGGGGTTCTGAAGATGGCCACAGTCTGAAATGGCAAACTGAGCTGGTTAGCCTTTGGTCTCAAAATTTCTAGAACCAAACAGACTGAACAAAGATATTTTAGAGGTAAAATCACAAGGTGAAGTCGATAGTGGAAACCTGCTGTAAAAGGCTAGCTGGTGCTTAAAGTTTACCAGCAGCCAGCAGCTACCCGGAAGGGTCAGTCCAACCGTCTGTGCATGCATGCATCACCAACAAGCTAGCTTCCATAAATATTTTAGGCTAAGCGCGCAGCAGCGTTGACTGATTGTACATATAAGATTTAGGCAAAATATATCTTTTTAATTATCTGATTTGAGGTTTAATATTTTTAAATTAATTTTACATTTTTTTTTGTTACAGTTTTACATTCTTTTTAGATTCTTTTTATTTTTGGGTTCTTAGTTTTCTTTATAATTTGGATTCTTTAGAATTTCTTGTTAGATTATGATTATGATTTTAGGTCTTGGATACCTATATAAGCACCATCGTGCTTTGTATTAGAAGAGGTTTTATCATATCAAATTTAATAAAAATAACAGTTTTTTCTCAAATTCTCTGGTGAACTTCATATTTATTTTTTTAGAGTTTATTACTTGTAAACATTTTTGGGTTCTTAGTTTCCTTTATAATTTAGATTCTTTTGAATTTCTTGTTAGATTATGATTATGATTATGATTATGATTTTAGGTCTTGAATGCCTATATAACCATCCTGCTTTGTATTATAAGAGGTTTTATCATATCAAATTTAATAAAAATGAGAGTTTTTTCTCAAATTCTTTGATGAACTTCAGATTTATTTTTTTAGAGTTTATTACTTGTAAACTCAGATTACTTTTGCTTACATCACCAGGGCTACCTGAGCCAGTCCCGAGGGACCTACCCTTCCTTTCATACAAGTGTCATTATCTTCTCATATCTTAATGAGCAACACCAACGATGGCTAGTATCGATCAGTGCAGCTGTGATGGGTTGTGATAATCCCAAAACAATGAAAGCAAAAACATTGTTTGTGAGTTGTTTATGAAATAATCACTTTCATAATCACTTTCAGTCTTTCATCTATGAATTGTTCATGACTAGTTGTTGATTTGCGCACTGTGTTTTTGATCGAGTTGTGTTTGATGAAAGGTAGGTAATTGTTGATTTGCTCACTGTTTTTGATAGAGCTGTGTTGGGTTCAGGTAGCTAGCTACTTTTTTTGCGGTACGAGAAAGTCTCCGAGTACATTTTAACGTACTCTACTACTCCATGATGAAAATTAATATATTTTGGATGAAACTATAACCTAAAGGTAGTATACAGTTATACACCACTTAATGAGAAAGAATAATATAATGAAAAGGTATTCTAAATTATCTGCTCTTCTTTACGAGTGATTTTCAGTCGTCTATTTTGGTGGAATTTGTACAAGGTTTCGAATCAATCAACATTGTGCATGAACAACTAGTTATTTTTATTGTTTATTACATTAACTAGCATATTATGAATAAACTGTTTATTCACAAAACGGACAGTAGATAACAAGCGAACAAAATGGCTGCAGGAAGTGATTAAAACCCTAGCCAGATACAGATAAAACCATATTCGTCATTTGACCTATTCACTGTTATCATTACCCCTGCATCCATTTTTACATTAGTGCGTCATCAACAAAATCCATGATTGATATCTGGATCTCAAACTGAGAGAGTAGCTAGCTGTCACTCTGAAACTAGAGTTTTGTATGCTGACAATTGGTCGAACCTGCTAGAGCACTAAATTTTAATTATCACACTATTGAATTGGACATTAGAGCACATGGTGATGATAAGATTTGTAAAAAAGTATATCACAAAAAATGGTTCCATAAAATCTCATTGTAGTTTTCCTACTTTAAAAATATTATCTTCGTTAGCACAAAGCAATGTTTGATTAGTTTTTTTAACTTATACTGACTATCTTGATGCAGGCTGTTGATGGGTATGATATATCAAGCAAATTGCTCTAAATTTCAATGGAGTGATCCTTCTTTTTCAAACCCCATGAGATTAGTTAACCTTAAATCTAACGTCTGCATTACATTTTGTGTAATTTTTTTCACATTTTCCCCCTTCATTTTAGAAAATTATTTTTTTGATGACCATCGTACACATGCATACCTTACCCTCTTTTTGAAAGAAAAAAAATTGTCTAGAGCTCAAAAAGCTATTATAAGTAAAAAAATTATCATGTTATCTGGTCTCTCTGTCTATTATCTTTCACTTACAGATGAAGTGCAAGAAGTGTATGAAATAGAATGAACATTGTTGCCCTAAGTAATAAATAGCTTGCATTTTATATATGCTTCTTGACATCGACAATGACATAGTATACTTCTATCGGACAACAACTTTTTCTGCCGAATTATTCTCTATTTTTCATAAATTAAATGATGGCCGTTCATACTTTGTGCATACATTGTGTGCCATTATTACAAGTTCAAATCTACGAACATCAATACCCATGTGACGTTGTACGATACGACCAAAAGATCTGATCGGGGAATCGGAAAATGAAGACACACCAAAATTGACGCAGGAGCAAACAACCGCCGTCAGAAAGATCTGAAAAGCTTCAATTCCCGCCGTTGAAATACATATGCTGTCGCCATCAACCAATTGTGGCCGATGTCATCTTTCTCCTGACTCAAACATAAATATAGAGCAACTTGGGTTACTTATTTTCTTCTGTCAGTTCTGTGCTTTCATTTTGGACCGCTGGTTCCTCACCCCCAACTCCCAATCCCCCATTGGCCCCTTAGATATTTATCTTTTCTCAGTTTTTCCTGTCACTGTAATGGTCCAAATAATTAATAATTGAAATAGGAAGGACAACCAGCACCTAGGAAATAGAAAGGGCATAAAAATCGTAATAGACTAATTGCAAACGCAGTACTATGTCGTCATACTTGATGTTTAATTAAAAGTAATCAACCAACAAATGATTACCCCTAATTAGGACAGATTATATAATTGTTAATGTAAGTTAAGTACTGAAAGTTAACTGTCAGGTCTGAGCGGTTGTTGGTGTGCGCTGAGAATTCTGATTCGTTAGCATCTTAAATTTATTATAGTTCTTTTCTGAATTAGTAGTGAGAACGATGAAAAAATAAATTTGAACTATGTTATGAATTCGACACCCTCTAAACTTTTGATGTTTTGAAATGTAAAAAACTAATGATAAGATACTTCAGCTTATTTCTATTATATAAGCTTCACAGCCTTTGTATTTCGATACTGATTTGGAGTTCCAGTCATATCATTGCCCCCACTCTACAGCTATAGTGAAGACCTTGCGTACCAAAGTCTGTAGGATCAATTAAAAGAGATGCTTTATGGCTCATATATATTAAACAAAGAAATAAAATCTTTCTTTCTCCATAGATAATAATTTCCTAATCTTTGAAGATTAATTTTCTTCTTTTTCATCACAGCTTGCAAGTTAATTGATTGGTTATATCAAAGATAATTTGATTCATAATTTTTATTTTTTGCTTGAAAATTTTATTTATTTTGCTTTATGAGTGTATGAATATTGGTTTATGACAAAAAAGTATTCATACAAAATATTATTGATATATGCACATTCATTGAAGTTCCGTTATGTATTGAATTTTTTTTTTGTTGCTCCCTCACATGTATAATCCTGCGTCCGCCACTGTTTGGTAATGCATGCTTGTATAGTTAATCAATATTAAACTTTTTCGATATATGTTTTGCGATCTTATGAACTCCTTTTACCATTAAAAAGTTATTAATTTTAGTTTACAAAGAACATATCTCTAGAATGTATTGATTGAAAAAAAAAAAAAGATTCAATAATTTTGATCACGATACTACAATATGTGAAGGAAAAGAGAAGGAGAAATTGGAAGAAAAGGAGTTCAACTAATTTCATTTGGTAATGCATGCTTCTATAATTAACCAGCATTAAACTTTTTCGATATTTGTTTTGCGATCTTATGAACTCTTTTTACCATTAAAAAACTATTAATTTTAGTTTACAAAGAAGATATTTCTAGAACAACCAACTTGATGTTATACTGAGCTAGCTAGGTAGGTGACAATCATATAGAGCCTTGATCGTTTTCATAAAGATTTACAAACCCCAGACTTCCACAGGAGATGGAGAATTCAGACGCTAGTTAATTCTGGTGCTCAAATAATTTGCTACAAAAATAGGTCACTAATTTAACCATATATGTGTTCATAGAAAGCAGCTAGCTAGCTAGGGTGAGGGTTAGCTTTCTTTATCGAATACCACATAGTATAAATAATAAATTACTTTGCATGAAAAAAGATTCGAATTTGCTCACCACTTGTACGTACGAAGTAATTAGTGCATAAGTTAAACTAAAATACATAGAGACTCCACTAAAATCGTATCCATTAGATTTTTTGTGTGGTAAATCGTATTCATTAGATTAATGATATTCTTCTTCATTAATCTCACAAAAGCAACCGTGGTCTTTTCTGATCACACTAGATGATGGAGATTAACTCGAAAAAAACAAATTAAGTATCCTTGTGAACATGTCCCAAACATTGTCACATCATATTTCACCAATTATAGCCTTATAGCTAAACTAAGCTCAATATATATAAACACCATTTTCAACCTTCCTCGAACAAATATGTGAAGAAATTGATTGCTCGCGTGACGCTCATCGTTGAAGGCCTTTTCATGGGATTCAAATTTGCTCACCACCAATACTTTAGTGGTGATACCACCACTCAATACAAAACTGCCATGTGTTATTAAACACAATTATAGTTAAACACAATTATATTTTAAGTATTCAATTAATTCTATATGACGTGACAAGTTTTAATAGGGTGGTGATATCACCACAAAATAAAAGTGGTGAGCAAATTTGAATCATGTGCATGGACATTATATGATGTAATGCTGTAATTATAGAAGTGCAACCATTTTTATTTTTATGATTGTTAACTTGATGGATCGAGGCTGATAAACAGAAGTAATACATTCATCATGATTTGGGGACTAATCACATGCATCAAGATTCTAAACATTAACACCTCAATAAGGTATTTTTGTACTGAATAACTAATAATAGTGATAATTAATTTGAATATAATGTTGTAATGCTGTAATACTGAATCACATGCTGTAATGCTGTAATTACTTTGAATATAACCAAATTCATTTGATTAATACCAATGTCCAACAAATAACACAAAAGCTGTATACAAGATACTTAAAAACTCTCTAGAAACCTTAGAGAAAACACTCTCTCTCTAGGATGCCATTGGTTGTATTAGGGCTTGTTCGGCTGCGTTCTGATGTAGGCGACGGCCTCTGGCCTAGCCGGTGTATGTTGGATGTGGCCAGACGGGTAGTTTGTCTCGGAGGCGTGTCTCAGGCTTGGAGGAGCAGATCGAAAGGTGTACGGCCTCCTCTCTCTCGGTTGAAAGGAGTGGCTAACTAGTGGTTGGGGGCTGGGATCGGAGTGGGCAGAGCGCTTTGTCGAAGTGGAGTGATGTTTGGTGGTAGTCGGCGGTTTGCAGGCAAAAGTTTGATGGCTTAGATCGAATGTTTCCTGGGTGGGTGCGGTGGTGACCGGATGTTTGGCTCGGCTCTTATGGCAGAGAGTGATGTTTAGAGTGGGATTTTGACCCCGGTGTTTGCCCTCCCTGGCCTTTGGTCGGACGGCGATGGCGTCGTGGTGTTGATTCGACACCAATGGTGGGTAGACGGAGTCAAACAGAACAAAGAGATTGAGAATTTTCTGATACTCATATATTTCTCATCTCCCGAATTGGAGTATATATACAGAAGTTACAGAGTTCTACTAGGAAACTAATTACAAAAATTATATCATAATATTCTCTCCTTTATTACACAATCTTAATCAATCCACAGTTACCATGATAAATGGGATACCAATCCCAAGACTCACACTAACACTCCCCCTTAAGTTGGAGCATACAGATCACGGATGCCCAACTTGTCAAGTGAGTCATAAAACGCCTTGCTAGATATTGCCTTTGTAAGGATGTCTGCCAACTGCTCCTCAGTAGGTACAAAAGGAAATGAAATAATTTGACCATCCAACGTTTCTTTAATGAAATGTCTATCAACCTCCACATGCTTCGTTCTGTCATGCTGAATCGGATTATGAGCAATTTCAACAACAGCTTTATTATCACAATATAGAGGCATCACCTTCTTCTGTTTGAACCTTAAATCTCTCAACAAGTTCCTCAACCACAACATCTCACAAACTCCACGAGCCATTCTTCTATACTCTGCTTCAGCACTGGAATGGGTTACCACCTTTTGCTTCTTGCTTTTTCAAGTAACCAAATTACCACCCACAAACGTAAAGTAGCCTAAAGTAGGCATTCGATCAGTAATACAACCTATCCAATCTGCATCTATATACCCACAAACATCCAAGTGCCTACGCTTGGAGAATACTAACCCTCTACCTGGAGCAGACTTTAAGCAACTCAAGATTCGAATTACAGCATTCATGTGAGATTCACTAGGATTATGCATAAATTGACTCACAACACTAACTACATAAGCCAAATCTGGTCTAATGTGTGACAAATAAATCAATCTCCCAACTAACCTTTGATTCCTTGCCTTATTTGTGGGTACTTGATCAGGATATTCTGCTAACCGATGATTCTGCTCAATAGGAGTATCAGCCGGCTTACAATCAAGCATGCCAATCTCTGCTAACAAATCGATGACATACTTTCTCTGACTCAACATAATACAATCCTTCCCTCAAGCAACTTCATTCCCCAAGAAATACTTCAAATTTCCCAAGTCTTTCATCTCAAATTCTGAGGACAACTGACTCTGCAACTTCTTAATATCCTCTAAATCATTACCTGTCACCACCATGTCATCAACATAAATAATCAAGGTTGTAACCTTACCCTTCTGATGCTTAAGGAATAAGGTGTGATCCGAGTTACTCTTCCTATATCCAATTCTCCTCATAAATGTTGTGAACTGACCAAACCAAGCTCTTGGAGACTGCCTCAAACCATATAGCGCCTTCCTTAGTCTACACACCACCTTCTCTCCTGTGGAAGTACCATATCCTGGAGGCAAGTCCATGTACACTTCTTCATTCAAATGTCCATGTAAGAAAGCATTCTTCACATCAAACTGATTTAGAGTCCAATCAAGATTAGCAGCTAGAGATAGAAGTACCCGAATTGTATTGATCTTTGCCACTGGCGCGAAAGTCTCATCATAGTCCACTCCATACTTTTGAGTATAACCCTTTGCCACTAATCTTGCCTTATATATGTCCACCAACCCATCTGAATTGTGATTTACAATATACACCCATCTGCACCCAACAGTCTTTTTTCTTGGAGGCAATGGTACCATCTCCCACGTACAGTTCTTCTCAAGTGCATCCATCTCCACGACCATCGCATTTGCCCACTTCTCATCCTTCATTGCATCATGCACTTTACTAGGAAGAGACACAGAAGATAGTTGATTCACAAAGGCTACATATGGTTTAGACAACCTATGGGTCGACACATAATTAGCTATAGGATATTTAACCTTAGCACTCAAACTCAGTTCATACTTCTTTGGGGGCTGACCATGGGTTGATCGATCTAGCAAGACTTTAATTTGAACCTGTGTAGTTCCATCTAAAGGAACAACACTACTAGATAAAGAAGGATTATTAGACAAACTACTAGACAAAGGAAGATTATTAGACAAACTGCTAGATAAAGGAGGATTTTTGGACAAAGAGGAACCACTACATACCTCAGGCGAAAACTGAACAGGAGAGACCGCTGAAGGAGAGGGAGAGATTGGAGTAGCTAAAGTAGCATGCACATTCTTCAAACTAATGTCTTCAGGTAGTGTATTATCAATGGGTCAATGCTCCCCCTTCGACGGAGCGAAGTCTTTTTCGACCTGTCGAACAGACCCAGTCGACATATCAAACAAAGCTTCTAAAGAAACTGGAGGTGTCGGAAGCAAAGGGTCGACGAGTAGAGATAAATCTCTCGACGGGTTGAGAGCTGCATCAAGAGCTTGTGGAATTGGCTACTGCAGTGATTTAACGGAATGGCCCTCGGACGAATTTGTGATTTCAAGGCTTGTGTCAGTCACTTTCTTGTACTGCTCTTCAAAGAAAACACTTTTCTCCCCCTAACTAGGAGCCGCAGGAGGCGAGAAATAACATGTGTCCTCACTGAAAGTAACATCCATGGTGACATAAAACCGTTGGAAGGGAGGATGATAACACTTGTACCCTTTCTTATGAGACCCATACCCGAAAAAGACACACTTAAGGCCTTGAGCATCTAACTTGGAACGTTGGTTATTATAAAGATGGACATAAGCTACACAACCAAAGACACGAGCAGGAAGGGTATTGAGAGATGGAATGGAGACATGACTAGACAAAACCTCAAATGGAATACGACCTTGAAGAGAGGAAGATGGGAGACAGTTAATAAGATGGGAAGCACATAGCACCGCCTCCCCTCAGAGATATTTAGGCATATTGGCACTAAGAAGAAGGGCACAACCCATATCCAAAAGATGACGATTTTTCAGCTTAGAAATCCCATTTTGCTTTGGTGTTTGAGGACAAGTGGTTTGGTGAACGATCCCATGAGATTGGAAATAATCATGATACGAATGGTTAACAAATCCCCCCCCCCCCCCATTATCAGATCAAATTTTTTTAATTTTAGCATCATATTGGGTACGAACAAGATTATGGAATGCTGTGAAGGCAGAGAAAACCGCATCTTTTGACTTAAGCAAAACAACCCAAGTTAATCTCATAAAATCATCAATAAACAAAACAAAGTAATGCATTCCTGAAAGGGTTTGATGTTTGGAAGGTCCCCACAAGTCTGAATGAATTAGCTCAAAAGGTATGGTACTAGAATGAAAACTCAGAGAATAACTAGACCGATGACTCTTAGCTAAGGTACAAGTCTCACAATGTAAACTAGAATTACTTACTCCCACAAACAAAGAAGGCATGGACTTTTTCATGACATCAAAAGACGGATGACTCAAACGCCGATGCCACAACCATAACTCATCTAACCTATCAGAACTCAATGTCAGGGCAACTGGATCTTACGGTGCTTGTGTCTGTCTAACGTACATGGAATCCAAGTGAAACAGTCTCCCTCTCAGGTCTCCCTTGCCAATTATCGCCTGAGTGCACAGATGCTGAAAGATAACAACATACATTGGATAGAAGGTTACAGAACACTTGTTTTATGAGTTTAACTTAGACACAGATAAGAGGTGATGAGATAGAGACGGTACATAGAGGACATTATAGAGAATAATAGAAGGCATAACTTGGACTGACCCAACACCTAAAACTGGAAAGGGCTTAGCATTTACATTTGCAACATGTGTTATAGATGGGGAAGACAAAGTGGTAAACAAAGACTTATCATAGGTCATATGGTCAGACGCACTAGAATAAATTATCCATGTATCACTACAAGTAAAGTCAGAAATATTCAAAGCAACACCAATTTACCTCGATGTTCCTCAATTAGAGGAAAATTACCCTTAGTATGGTCTTAGCCCTCCTCATCATAGAAATCAGGTCCTTGCACCAACTGAATCGGCGCCTTGCTTATTTGATTATTATTGCCACCTTTCCACCTAGAGTTGTTGGAGTTGATTCTCAGCAATTTGGGGCATTGACTCTTGTAATGGCCAATATTTTTGCAATAAGTCACCTGGTTGTAAAATGGAGCAGGTCCCTTGTTGTTGTTCTGATTCGGCTGATACCCTTGATTCCTGGGCCGATACTGAGAATTCCCATTCTGAGGAGACAAGGAGACTGGTAAAGAAGACTTGGCCTGAACTGTCAAACTAGAGATTTCGGTGTGAAGGTTCTTCATGGCTACGTTGTTGGTCAAATCTCCCATTCTTCTTCTTCAAACGGCAACCAAAGCTTTAAGAACAAACAGATTTCTATGTGTTGAAATAGGATGGCAGAGCTGCTACAAATGACAAAGACAAACTTTTTCAAAGAGTACAAACTTGACTGCAAGGTATTGCAAACTTTGGGGTTTTAGGGCAAAAGGAACAGAGGACGAAGACAAAGGACAAACTCTTAAAGAGTACAAAGACAAATTTGCAGCGGAACCAAACGAACAGAGTCCAGACAAATATTTGCTGTGATACCAAGTTAAACAGAACAAAGAGATTGAGAATTTTATGATACTTATATATTTCTCATCTCCCGAATTGGAGTATATATACAGAAGTTACAGAGTTCTACTAGGAAACTAATTACAATAATTACAACATAATATTCTCTCCTTGATTACACAATCTTAATCAATCCACAATTACTATGATAAATGGGATACCAATCCCATGACTCACACTAACAGACAGGAGCAGAGGCACCACGAGGCAGATCCTGGCTTTGATTGGGAGAGCTAGGGCTGGCCCACTTGCTGATATGCTCTTTTGGGCTTGGGCACTATCTGTGGGCCAGTTGTGGGCTGCAGTTTGGGTTGGGGCTCAATTTTTTGGCCCTGCCCTAAGGTTTATTTTACTTTATGTTATTGTTTATTTATGTTATTTAGTTTTATTGCGCTTTATGCGAGCAATAAGTCTCTACATTAGTTGTGTACGGCTAGTCTGGCTTTGTTCCTATGTATGCACTCTAAGTGACTTGTCTGCTCTAGGTAGGCAACGAGCTCTTTGCTTTATCAAATGGTCGCTACCGCCTAATGGCAGGGTAAAGTTAAGTGTCGTCGAGTCTATTTTCTGGCGGCAACATAGTAGGAAAACTGTGCTATTGGTAATTATGTTACGTTGTAATTAGGTTACATATCGAGTTATCTTTTTGTTATGTCACCGCTATGTCAAAGCAAATAGAGTAGTCAGTAGAGCACTCTTTGCTGGTTAGTACTTGTTAGAATACATGTTTTATGTAGAGATTCTTGATATCATTTGGGGACATACTCTAGATGCTTATTGTATTTAGGGGTTTAGGCTCAATGTCCCCCCTTGTATTCAACAGTTTCATTAATCAAGGCTTGAGGACAGCTGCACCAGCCATTTCTTCAAAAAAAAAAAACAGAACACAAAAGATGCTAGAGAAAAAGTTGAAGCAAATGATGGTCCCAATAAAAAACTTCAACCAAGCTTTGTTAATCATGCTAGATTTTTTATTTTTTTAGTTAAAGAGATACTATCATTTTCCATAAAAATGTCTTACATTAACTCCACGACTTAGGTCGTGTCTTATAAACCAAGCAAACAAAGACATGATAAATATCGATCATTAAGTCTACTGAGCTCGTTTAACAAAACAAGCCTACAAGTGAAAAAAACAACCTAATAAACTTCATTCCAAACTAGGAATCAACTTGACTAGGTAGTTGAGATCAATGTATAGGCATCAGCAAATGCAAACTAACAAACTAAAACTTTTCTCACTAGACCAGATAAGGCACACAAAGTGCTTAGATCGGGACAAAGCCCATCTATACGGCTATATCTACCGAGACTTGATCGATAGTGAATTATTAAAGGTTGGTGTTATTGACACACCGTTTTTTACACTCACACACCCATTATATTTTTCTATTATTTTAATTCAATTTTTTGTAATCATTCCAAATCCTAAACCCTATTTTCCTATAGACACAGAGTCAAAACTCTTTTTGATTGCCTCTTTTCTTTTCCTTCAAAAACTTATCTAGCATAGTCATTCTATCTCTATAATGTGATGTTTTGAAGTTCAATTTTGGCAGAACAAGCAACTTTAGACCCATCTTTGGAGAAACTTTTACATCTAATTTTCAATGGAGACATGGAAGAAAAATATGAGTATAGTGATCATTCGAGCCCCTTTGAATCCATCATTCTAATTGAAATTATTTGGAGTATTTCTCACCAATTTGATAAACTCCCCTGAAATTGTTGAATGTTGCAGTTGAATTAGAGAAGCAGCTACACTCTTTAGGCTCCTTAAATCCTTGAAATGAACTATAGTTTTATTTGTCTGTGACTTTTTATATTTGCAAGATTACTACCATTTTGTCGTAAGCAATTATCTGTTTGATTTTTCCTTGTTCATGTAGATAATCTCTTCATTTATAAGTAAAAATAAATTGATTTATTCTACAATGATTCAATGAATTATTGATGTTTGATTCATAATTGAATTGTCAAATAGAAAAAAAGAAAAAGAAAAAGAAACAGAATTACAAGGGATGGTAGTTAAGGTAATTTGTAAAAAGAAAATTGAACTAAAATAATAGAAAATTAAAAGGGGTATGAATATAGAAAAATGGTGTGTGAATAACACCACCCTTATTAAAATAAAAAATCATCTAGTTTAAAAAAAAGAATTTTAAATGCACACCCCAAACTACTTAATACACATCCCTATTATTTTATATTTCTAATCAGATTTTACAGGTAGGTTAAATGACCAAAATAAACATCTATGTATTAAAAGAAAAATAATAATAATAAGGATTAAATACTTGTTACTCCTCAAACTTTTGCCTGAAAAACAGTTTAGTCCCTCGCCTTTCAAATTAAACTGGATAGTCCTTATTCTCTCTAATTCTCACACAATATGTCCAAAACAGGTCTAAAATGACTATTCTACCCCCAAGATCATTTTTTAATTTCTCTCTTTTTTTTTATTTATTTTTTCTGCTTTTCTCTCTCTCCCCCTCCACAGATCGATCTTGTCCTCTTCACTACTCTCAATCTCTTACATTCTCATCTTCCTCTTCTTCTTCAACTCTCCAGAACCCACCACTAAATGGGTCTTCGTCTTCCTCTATCAGAATGCAACTCCGGCGCCGGCAGAGTGCTGTACTCGAAGCCCGTCCGCTTCAAGCAACCATCCACTCCGTTTCCAGCTAGCTTCTCCACATTCTTCACGTTCTCCG
>LYNE01001670.1:42367-67033 GCA_001662545.1 Rosa x damascena
AAAAAAAAAAAAAAAAACAACAACAACCAAGAAGAAATTGGCATATATTTAATTGATCTCACTCTACAGTTAAGCTAAGGGAAACCCAAATTATGCAATCAATTTCTATAATTTTGTACTGTTCAAATTAATAAAAAAACCCTAGGAAAATTTGTAAAAGAACCCTAGGAAAGTTGAGTTACAAAAAACATTATTTAATTACAAATTGTATGAAACTTTGAAGATATAAGAGGGAATGAACAATACAAACCCTAGTTTTACATTATGAAATTTGACTTACCCAAATGGAAAGAGAGAAAAATCTCTTTAGATCTAGGCATAGATCCTTATAATCTTCACAATCTATATTTGCCCAGTTGACTTCGCGGACTTAGAGCATAGATTTATCCTAATAGACTACGAACTAGCTAGTAACCAATTAATTATACCAAAAAAAATCTAAGAACTAATCCCAAAGGTTTTAGTTCATAGATTTTAGAAAAACAATTGTGAGAATGAAATTTATAACAACATCATAAAAGATTAAGAACAAACCTTGATATCAGGGCGCAAATGATTATGCCACCTTTCTCTACATTGCTTCCCAGCTCTACCCACAAGCTTCTCAGCTATCTGTGCCCATTTCCTCACTCCATATTGCTTCACCAATCTCATCAGCTTTCTGTAATATTTGAAACAAAAACAAACAAGACTCATTCTACATTAACATTTACAGATAAACAAAAAACGGCATGGGTTAAAACATTGTGTAAATGCAATTTTACCTGTCTTCTTCATCTGTCCATTGTCCTTTGATTAAAGGCACAGATGAACCCTTTTTAGCTTTCTTTCCCACCCCTTTAGAACCCACCTTCACTACTTGATCTTCTTTGAACCCCATGTTAGGGTTTTGAATTTTCTCTGGAGGCCAAGTCATGGCCTCACCATGATCAAGAAAAAGCAGTTCATCCAAGCTAGCCTCTCTGAGACTACTCGGCGGCCAATTCGAACAAGCCTGCAGATCACCCATTGCACCACCAAATGAGGAAAACCCATTTGAGGAGACGAGTCTCTCTTTGTTCTTTGCATTGTTTTGAGACCACAGGAACCTGTCTATGGCTGTCAACGGAGGACCAGGCCTGAAGAGTTGGTTGTGATGCTGATGAGGAGTTTGTATGTGATTGTTTTGAAACCCATAAACACCATGATGATGGTGAAGATGATCAGAAGCAGCACCATCTTCTCCTTCCATGTTTGGACCGGAAGGTTCAAGGAAATTGATTAGAGGAAAAAGGAAAAAATTCAGGCTTGAATTACTCCAGGGGAGGGTTTTGTGGGTTTGTTTTGTTGTTTCTCTGAGTGAGAGAGAGAGAGAGAGAGAGAGAGACATACACCATACCAGAGCTGGGGAAATAAGTTTGAACTAAGCCTTGTAATGAGCCACACGGATTAATAGCCGTTGATCTGGAGGTTGATCCAGCGGTTGAGAATTGGTTGAGGCTGTAACTCCTGAGCTTCCTCTATTGTACAAAAGTAGTAAGAGTTGGGGGGGGGGGAGAGATTAGTGGGTTTGTTATTAAACGTAAATCAATTCTATTACCAAAAATTATTTGAAAGTTGGATAAAATTAAGAATAGAAATTTGGGCAGCCCTGAAAATGTTGTTCCTTTTTTGGCGGTATTGTGCTGGAAAGACAGATCCATCCCTTACCACTTTTATATCTGGTTCATTTATTAGGAATTTTTCATTAATCTGAAAACACAAAATATAGAAGATAAAATCATGAATAAATGGCACTTAAACATTCTTATGATCGATGAAATATGTACTTTAGTAAAAAATGATGTAAACGACACTTTCGTAACAAAAAGGGTTACGTAAAGCGTACAATGTGAGTAAAGAAGTGTCATTTGTGTTTTTGTGAGAAATTTACTTCAATTCACAAATGATTTTTGTATCAATATATATATGAAATATAAAGTCCGATATGTGTATATGAAATTATGAACTCCATTGGTTTTTACCTTCCAAGAAAGAAAAAAAAAAATCTTGAACATAATTGGAAATGCTGGATAGGCAATACAAAATTTGTTGTTATTGAGTCTTTTATGAGATTAAATATAATTAATTAGGAAGATGAATTCAATACAAAATTTGTTGTTATTGTGTCTTTTACGAGATTACATATAATTAATTAGGAAGATGAATTTTGGCAGAATAATTTGCCTTTTATTGTCTGTGTATGGCTACTAAATGCTATAGCAATTGTTGAGGTAATATGCTTGTGAACCCATTCCAATTTCTGTCATTTTAAGCTCCCTCTTTGTGGTTTCGTTTTTCCACTAAGTTTAGTTTTTTGGGTTCTATTAGAGCTTTTCTCTTAATTTCAAAAAGAAATATGTGGCTTGCATAAGGCCTCCAAATAATCACATTGACACTGTAGGTTAACTTGTGAGAATTAAAAAATTCCATTCACGATTTAATCTTTTTAGGACATTATCAAGTCAGAGACTGCAGTAAATATTAATAATTACTTGGACGTTATTGGAGTGGATGAAGAGATTTTAATTTAGAAATGAATACCCATAATAGTGGTTGATATCCAGCTGAATGGTTACTCAGAAAATTAAAAGGTAACTTAGAGTTTAAGTCTAAAGTTATATTTGTTGTCCCTAATAGGTTTGGTTTGGGTTGGGGATTGAAATTCATGGGAAAGCTATTACTTTGTTGGGATTCCCACAACACTGATAGGTAGCAACGGAAAAGTAATAAGAAAGATATAGTTGAGGCTATTCAAGTAAATCTCTATTTGTGTGTCTGACTCAAACTCTAGGTTACTTGACCTAGTGGTAATAGGGTTTAATGAGAAGAATCTAGATATTCCTATTTAATGTATGATTACTTTTCATTGTATGATTCGGATTCTATGCATTGTAATCCTCTATATAAACAGACCCCTATTATCAATGAGAATACACAATGTTTTTCTCTTAATTCCCGTTTCTCTAAAACATGTTATCAGCACGAGCCCTAACCCTAGCCTTAAAAACCAAAACCCTAAAAGTCAAAAAAATACTTCACCGGATTAGCCTCGCCGGTGCTACCACTGCCCCCGCAGCCCCCGCATTGCAACTCAATGCTAACCCTACCAGGTTAGCCTCGCTGCCCCTGCAGCGCCCACAAGCCCTCCTTGCCTTCTGCCCTTGCGAACACTCGACTTTCCCCTCGAACACTCGGCTTTCCCCTCGAACACTTGCCTTTCCCCTAGCACGCTCGCGGCATCTCCGCAACATCCTCGCGGCCCCGCGGCATCTCTGCAGCATCCTCAAGACCTTGCAAATCTGCAACCTTGACTCGGCAAACCAGCGCCCTCGCGACTCCGCGAATTTGCTGCCTCGCGACTTTGCGAACCTGATATTCTGCGACCCCGCGATCCCGCGACTCCACGACCACGCTGCAATCCTAGAAGTTTGCTCTCTTGCACTAGGACTGAAGCTCGTCTCCAAATCCTACGACAAGGACCAAATACATTTTGCAATCCTAAGAGGTAAACTTTTCTAAAAGTTTCCGTTTTTTGAAGTCTTTATTCTTTTCTCTTCTTCTTCTCGGGGACTTGCAATCTCCCTTCTTCTAACCCCCTTTTCTTCTTCATAGGGGAGACCAAAAGCCGAACTGTGGGGGTTCGTCCTCACTCCAAACTTCGAACTTATAGAGTCCTCTAAACTTAGAGTTTGTTGAGATGAAACGATCGACCACAAACATCATTGTTTCGATCTAATCCAATACCTCTTGGAATTGAATTTCTTGAAAGCGATTACACTCAAAAATTCCTAATTTCTTGGAAGCGACTACGCTCAGAAATTTTATATGTTTTCGTGGTAGCCTTTTATGCTCCGAAACTAACCCTTTTTTTCTTGTTCTATTTCAGGATGAGTAACCTGAACAAATTGAACTTTTCTCTATTGGGAACAACTAGCTCTGGATATCACAGGTGGGTTCATGATGTCTGCTAGCATCTCAAGGCTGATGGAATCCTGGATACCATTCTTGAGCCTAGCCAGGATGTGCTAACTGTTGAGCAAGCTCAAGCTTTGGAAGCAAAAAATAAGGCAAAAGCCACCATCTTAATGACTCGTCATATGGATGATTCGCTCAAGTACAAGTGTATGAATGAAGAAATCCCCAGAAGGTTGTGGGTCTCACTCGAAGAAAGATTTGGCGACGTCCGTAACTCCCTGCTTCCTGACCTAGAAGTGAGATGACATAGCCTCCGCTTATGTGATTTCAAGTCAGTTCTTGACTACAACTCGGAAGCACTTTGCATTTAATCCTTAATGGGGTTTATGGTAAAGGGATCACAGATGCGATGTTGATTAAGAAGACTTTCTCTACCTTCCCCGTCTTTGCATTGATGATTGCTAAGAACTATTGAATCGATGTTACTGCAGGACGGATCACAAGGTTTCATGAGCTCATTTGGGCTATGAATATCGCTAAAAAGCATGACAACATCCTTGTGAAGAACTATAATTTGAGATCCATGGAAACAGAGCATATTCCGAAGTCCAATTATAGTCGCGGCCCTAAGAGAGGACGCCAAGAGCGAAACCCTAATCTTAGGGATACTTCTGGATGTTCTGGTCCATATAATCGCTCTACTTGGGAAGGTAACTGCCAAAATAGGCGAACACGGAACCGAAGAGGTTAACGTGGAAAGAGAGAGGGAGACAACACCTCTGGCCATGTTGGTGGTGCCACTAAAACTAAGAGCTATCTAAATAACTCTTTCAAAGCGCCTCAATCAATGGAGTCTGAGCAAAGAGATGTATGTTCTCGATGTGGAGTATCCGGTCATTGGGTACACATTTATAGAGCTCGTGAAGAAATTGTTACCGCCTACAAAACATATTGTGAAGCAAGAGAAGCTCACTATGTGGAATAAGAAGATCAAGAAGATGATCTAGAGTGAAGGGTTGAAGACTACAAATCTGGTTGGGATCAATAGATCACCAATTCTGTCTAAGTCTTTATTTTCTCAAGAGATGTAATAGGCAATTGCCATATATTATGTAGTAGATGCCAATGGTTTAGTCTTTCTTCAAAGTAGGCTCACCCAAAGTAAGTGTGATGTCTAGGAAGGTTTTGAGATTAGTGGTACTTAAGTGAGCCTTACTCCACCGACATCTCTTTACTCACCTGGTCACATTTATTTTTGAATTACCGAAACAAGTTTAGACGACTACCATTGTTTTGCATTAGCTAGTTTTTTGGATTAGATTTTCTTTGGTCATAGAGATAATGATGTAACTCCGTTGGCTTATGAATGAAATTTCGAGTTCTTTTCATGATGACTCCATTTTGATTCTGAGCATATGACTTTGTGACTACGATCGCTGGGCCATCAGTAATAATTCAAGAACATGGAATAGCCCAAGTTCCTCTTGCCAAATGGCACATTTATTACTGTCACATAAATTCTCTGCGCTCCTAGGGTAAATCGCACCTATGAATAGCCAACGGATTCCATGCGAAAACACGTGTAGAGAACGGAAATGAGTTCCTTTGCAATACCTCTAATGATTATGAACAAAGGCGCATCTTAGAGAAGTTTATGTCTCTCTCTAGTGGACTCTATGTCACTATTTGAGCTATTAAATACCATAAAGTTATGAGAGAAGATCTCTTGGATTTAGATACATAGTGGCTTTGTCACGACATGATAGGTCATCCTGGTCATGATATGATGATCCGTATACTAAAGACTTTACATGGACATCCTTTCTCTCGAGTGAAATGAAGCATGAATAAAAAGTTGATTCCTAGACTAAGTGTGACCGACGTTGCTGCCAACGGCACCGCCTCCGTCCACTACCAGCCTAGGGTTGGCGTAGTCCCTATCCATGATGCCATGGATGGCGTGCAATCACCAACTTGCTTCAAATAGCGTTTCAGACGCTTAGGCTTAACCAAAATTCTCATTGGTTGCTTCTAAAGCTTCCCTCTCGCTCGTTTTACAAAGCCCGTTTCTTAGGGAAATTAGGACTAAGACCGTCCTATGAAAAGGATATGAAAATACTCATTATGTTCTTACATAGAATCCGTGGGGATTCTGTGGACTAGTTCAACCAACTTGCGGATGTTTAAATATCTTATGATATTGGTTGACACGCAAACATGTTGATCATGTGTTGTGCCATTGTCCACTTGTAATGCTGCTTATACTACATTCCTAGCACATATCATACAACGATGGGCTCACTCCCTGGATCATCCTATTCCGTCAATTGGATTTAACGATGCTAGAGAGTTTACATCGAAGACTTTCGATGTTTATTGCATTGGGACTAATGTCGGACATTATATTCCCATGAACACACCCAAATGGTCTCGAGGAAATGACTACGATGGTAGTTCGGACATTGGTAATGCGCACCAATTTCCTTATATCTGCTTGGAGTGATGCAATATCACATGCAGCTATGGTAATTGGTCTACGACCCACTACCACTAAACACTACCACTAAATCTACCTCTGCGTTACAGCTAGTGACTGGGTACAAATATCGTACTTATGTATATTTGAGTGTACCATTTATGTGCAAATTAAGCCGCCACAACACTCTATAATGGGTCCTTATAGACGAATGGGCAACTCAGTTGGATTTGAGACTCCAACAATTGTCTGCCACTTAATGCCCTTGCATGGCGATCTCCTTACCCCTATATTTGCAGATGTCACTTTGATGAGACAGTCTTCCAGTCGTTAGGGGGAGATAAGAACACAGATGTTTAGTAGGAACGACATGAATTGTCGTGGCCTGTCCCCACTATGTCTCATCTCGATCCTTACTAAAGTGACGAGATTACACATCTGCTGCAAATATGCCTGCAAGGAAGTACGTCCCTACGAGAGGACATAGCGCGACCCTACAACGGAGGTAGGCATGGCGCCAACACTAAAGAGAGTGGCACTCTGGTGTTATAGGCCATGGCCCCAACTAGGATGCGTGGGAGGCCCGTGAGTTCGAAAGATACTTTGGCACATTCCAATCCTTTGATCATCGACACTCAAAATCCGTCTCATGAGAATCTTCTGGATTATGGTTATTATTGGGGGAAGCCTCAACGTCAGAACCTATTTATGAGAATATAGAGCTCTATAAAAATTACACTAGTGTACATGAGACGTGAGATATAAACTCCATCATAATTGATGATGTAGTTGCACATTTCGTTGCGCATGAGTTTGTTGAGTCCTATGATATCAAACCACGCTCCGTTGATGAATGAATGCCAACGTAGAGAAATTTGGCCTAAATGGAAAGATTTGATCCAGGTTAAGTTGGATTCTCTAACGAAGAGGAAGGTTTTTGAGCCAGTGATGCCAACACTTCCTACCATAAAACCTATTGACTAATGGGTCTTCGTTAGAAAGAGTGGTGAGAAAAAGAGATGGCAATCTTGCCTTATGGCCCAAGGCTTCTCACAAAACACCCTGGAATCGACTACGATGAGATATATTCTCTTGTAATGGATGTCATTGCATTCCACTACCCTGTCAGTTTGGTAGTTTCCGAATTAATAACTGATTATGAAGCTTACAAATATGGTCACTACGTATCTCTATGGGGATCTAGATACGGAATATACGTGAAGGTTCATGGTAAACTTCATTTACCCAAGTCAAGTGGCTCTAGACCACGAAGCGCGTTTATAAAGAGGTTGAAACGCTCACTAAAGTGACTACTTGATTCGGAAGGGATATGCCCGCTCGTTTCCATAACAAGTTTCGGATTCTATCGCGGTTCATGTTGGACATGATATTCACTGGAAGCCCTTAAAGAGTTAAGGGAAATTGCTAAATACTTGAAATCCAAGTTTGAGATGAAGGATTTGGAAGAACACGATTATATCTCAGTTTGGAACTTGAGCATTGTGTTGATAGATGCTTAGGCATTTTGACAGGGTGAAGCCTTCAAGCACCTCCATGATCTTTCGTAGTCTTGATCCTAAAAAGGATCCTCTTCGTCTGAAGGATGATGACGAAAATGTGCTAGAGGCAGAAGTGTCTTACATGAGTACAATAAGTGCATTATTGTACTTACTCCAATGCACAAGACCGGACATCTCATATGTTGTAAACTTGTTAGCTAGGTTTAGCTTTGCGCCAACGCGACGCCATTAAATTAGTGTAAAATATATCTTTCGGTACTTGAGATGTATGATTGATATCGGCTTGTTCTATCCCTACAGAGAGATGATGGATTCGAACACATCAGACACTAGGAACGTCGCCAACACTGGCCTGCGTCCACTATCCCCATCCCAAAACGACATGTGTTTTGGAAGGTTCTGCTGATATTGGGTATCTCTCTGACCTATACAAAGGTCATTCCCAAACTGGTTAAGTGTTCACCATGGGTAAAGACCGTGATATCTTGGAGGTCTACGGAACAGACCTTAGTCGCTATATCTTCGAACCATGCAGAGATTATTACTCTTCACGAAGTAGTTCATGAATGTTTATGGATTGGATCCATAATTACGCATGATCGAACAATTATGGTTTGAAGTTTACCACAGATGAGCCTATGAGCATTCAGGGTAATGCTGCTTGTTTTGAACAAATGAAGCAAGCAAGACTTCATCAAAAACGACAACACCAAGGATAATCAGCAACAACAGACTCTCCTCAAGATCAAAGTGAACTAGGTTCAATCTGAGTACAGTATGGCAGACTTGCTCACTAAGTCATTGCCTAAATTCCACTTTCGAGAAACATGTTGGTAGCATCGTTTGGGAAGTTATCCGAACTCTAATGACCTTAGTCACTAGGGGAGATGCAGACAACAGGGGGAGGTGTCTACATGTATGGTCTCGAAATGTGAAAGGTGTGTTGTGTTCTTTTTCCCTTCGACCAAGGTTATTTTTGTCCCACTGGGTTTTTGTTACTCGACAAGGTTTTTAGCGAGACAACGAGAGAAGCACCACGTTTGGGAGACACAAGGGGGAGTGTTCAAGGAAATCTCTATTTGTGTGTCTGACCCAAACTCTAGGTTACTTGACCTAGTGGTAATATGGTTTAATTAGAAGAATCTACATATTCATATTCAATGTATGATTACTTTTTCTTGTATGATTCAGATTCTATGCATTGTAATCCTCTATATCAAGAGACCCCTATTATCAATGAGAATACACAGCGATTTTCTCTCAATTCCCATTTCTCTAAAACAGAGACAAAGTTGATATTTGTAATTGCCAATAAGAATGGTTTATTTATTAAAATGGTGTTTTAAATGCTGAATGTGTGAAATAAATGTCAGAAAATTAGAAGGGAGTCAAGGGACACTAAATTCTGGAAATTATTTTATGCACCGACGGTGCAAATGACCAAACACTTATGAGATGATCTCAACCCTTGATATTTATAATTAATATTTTTATTAATAACTTAAGAATATATTTAATATAATCTAAAGTGGAGGGATTCAACTTTTCTGATCCAGCTCCTCTAAAGTGAGAGGGTTGTGAATTTATTTAAATTTCATAAAATCTATACACTTTGAGTCATCTAATGGTCAAAGAAATTGCCACATCAACTAAGAGGATTTTTATTGCTTTTCCTCTCAAACAGACGTTTACTTCATCAGACAAAAAAAACAAAGGGACACTTCTTCTTCCACGGTTTGTTCTCAACTTTCTTCTCAGGCAAAACTTCATTCTTTTGTCCTTCTTCTTATTTCTTTTTTTCTAAATCCCTCCACAACTAAAATGAAAAAAAAAATAAAAAATAGAAATCATTGTTGCAAATCCTCCAAATTGCATAGAGCAAAACAAAATTACAAGAAAAAGAAAACAACATTAATCTATAATCTATTAGCCTGTTGATGTCTAAAGGAAAGCTCAAATCGAATCGAAATTACAGGAAAGAGCCATATATATATATATATGTGGACAACATAGCCATTGAGATTCAAAAAGAAGATACAGAATTTGGTTTCAATTCATTAAAGCAGGATTAATTTCGTTTGTTTTAGTTAATAGAGGACGACTGCATTTTTTTTTTGTTAATTGAAGAGTCAATGACACCGTTAGCGTCAGTTTGAGAAGGAAACCATAAAGTTAATTTGAACTGATGTGGCATTTTTTTTATCATTGGATTACTTGGAGGACGTAGATTTTATGAAATTTAAATAAATTCAAAGTCCTCTCACTTTAGAGGAGTTGGATCCCAATTTTTCACCTATTTCCCCCAAGATGAGGAAACCATTTTCTCTTTCTTGTACTAACTAAATATGTAAAAGGCTATAGAGCACTTCTCCGTTCCCAAGCCTCAAGTCTGTGAAATAAACTATACGTGTACTGTTTCAAGGTGTGAGAACAATGGAAAACAAAAAAAGCCTCCCGTGAATGAAATAAAAACTCCAGCTTCTAATTGCTTGCCTCTGAATCGGAAAATGTTTGTGTAGCGGAAAATCATTGGCAAACTTGCGGTTTTTTAGCTCGATCTCTTGATGACAATGATTCAACTAAAATGGAAACTAAAGTGTCGTTGATATTTTGTAATTATATGTAAGCTTACTATTTTCTTACAGAAATGATTCCTTTTGATATACATGTACGTCTTCATATATACATACCTACAAGGCATATTAGGCATTGACATATTTAACTTCATTATGCAGTAGGGAAAGATGATTCAGGCTAGGCTTGCATTGCAATGCCACAGAGACCTTCAGTTGCATCGATATATATCTCTCCGCATCCTTATGTAGCTCTTCCCCCCATTGTGTGCCCCATGAGTTCTTTACCAACCAATATTTGTCCCATCATCGCTGACTCTATAAGCAAACTATGGTAATACCATGGCCAAGATCTGTTCCACATGTTCCTGTAAATAGATTTGGAAATCGGGTCCACTACATTTAGCATCAATGGCAACAGAAATTGGTTCACTAGCGATAACCTTAAGAAGAGCAACTTTGCTGTTCGCAGGGACATCTTCATAGCCAGTTATCGAGGCCGCATGACTTGCTTCCTTCTTGGCGTTGCATGTACCGTCAACACCTGTGTATGGGTAATCAGCCTCGGTGCTGAGACCATGATTTTGATTGACGAACTGAAAGGCATCGTCCGTCAAACCACCCTCACAACCTTGATCTTCAGCGCTGGTTTCACAATCAACAAGCCTTGCTCAGATAAAGAGATTAATTTGTTAAGAATGTGTATAAATATAAGTATATAACTCTCACATTGGAAAAATATAACTTTACTTATGAGTTTATAAGGGTTTGGGCCGCTCTATCCATTGCCAATTGATTTTGGATGTAAACCCCAAATTACTTTATCATGGTATCAGAGCGGATTACCCACGTGTTTGGTTTCAGCGATGGTCACACGTGCTTACCGTCACCCAATATAACTTGACTACGTGTATGGCTGAGAAATCACCACACGTGCAGCGCGTGTTGAGAATATGCGTAAATATAACAATTCCAATTAGTATTACTATTTTGAAGCGCTTCTCCTTATGAATAATATCGTTGTAAACATCTCCATTACGAACCATCCATTACTCGTATCTCCCATACATCGATGGATCGTAGAGGCTGCAAGAAGTGGTTTCAGAAGACCCAACATGAGGATTAAGGCCAAACAGATACATTTGCGCTGGTTGATGAACTCCATTGTAGCTAGTTGTTTGGATTTGATGAAGAATCAGTAACGAAGTGGTTTCAGAAGACCCAACATGAGGATTAAGGCCAAACAGATACATTTGCGCCGGTTGATGAACTCCATTGTAGCTAGTTGCTTGGATTTGATGAAGAAGCAGTAACTATCGAAGTAAAGAATAGGTACACTGAAATGGCAGACTGGTCTGTGTGAGAAAACATAGTGTGATGATGAGGTAGCAAAGAGCACAAGGAAGATGGCTATGGTGATGCGTGCAAAAACCCTCGAACCAGAGAAGGTGAGGAAGAAGAGCTAAACCAACTTTTCCATTTTCTCTGTGTGTTTTGTTACAAAATGCTTAGCTAAACAATTACAGTAGCAATTAGGATATTTATATTAGCTAATTCATGCAAATAACCACATGCTAATTCTGTTGCTAATTCCTAACAGAATGGTTGGATGACTGACACGTGTCATCAGTTTAACTAACCAAGCTTATTACTCTTTCTCATTTTCTTGATGTGAAAACGCGTGTTTGATCTTCACAGTCATTATCATTCTGTAGTGTTGTCCATTGATTCTGCTGACTTTGACCTTGACTTGATACTGCTGTTGCTAATTGACTTGGAGTTGATGATGACTCGCTATAACTTCCTATGAGCTGAAGATGTTCTGATGATGCTTCACTCTTAACATCCCCACTCAAACTAGTGCTGGGAACACTAAGCACTAGGTTGCAACACAAATAATGAAATTGAGCTGAACTGAGACCTTTGGTAAAGATATCCGCGAATTGATCAAGTGAAGGCACAAACTGAAGAGTAAGCTCCCCCTGCAGAATCTTCTCCCTGGTGAAGTGGACATCAGTTTCAACATGTTTATACCTTGATTTATGCACAAGATTAGAGGCCAAGGCTAAAACAGACACATTATCACAATGTAATACAGGTGCACTTGGGAGAGAGGTAGAGATATTCTGAAGGAGGTGTTGAAGCCAAAAGATTTATGAGGCTGTGTTAGCCATTGCTAGATATTCAGCTTCCGTAGATGAGCGAGAAATAGGGTAATGTTTCTTTGAGCACCAAGACACTGGACAATTGCCGAGGTAGATAACAAAACCTGTTGTGGAGCATCGATCATTGGGATCTCCAGCCCAATCAGCATCTGAGAAAGCCTGGAGCTCAAGTGGAGCAGCACGATAGGTAAGACCAAGCGTAGAGGTGCCAAGGAGATATCAAAGAATACGTTTGACAGCAGCATAGTGTGCCTCAGTAGGATTTTGCATGAACTGAAAAACTATATTTGCACTTTAAGAAAGATCCGGTATTGTAAAGATCAAGTATTGAAGACACCCAACTAAACTTCTGTAATGTGATGGATCAGAGTAGAGAGGTGTTAGGTCCATAATTACCTAGTAATTATTCCCCTAATCTTGCACTTTTGCTTAACCTTTGTGTTTATTTATATATTTATTATTTTTTCCTTATCATGCTAGGAAATGATGGAGAAGCTTGGAAATGCACTAAAAAGTCAACTTTAGCACATTTTCCTACTCCGGCTAGGAGAAACCAAGCTAGGCAAGGAAGGAGGAGCGGCAGGCTGAACAAATGAACTCCAAATGAGTTGAAACATTTCAGATCCATTCTAGACATCCTAAGGATCATTTCGTATGAAGAGTGCAAGAGCTAGTTCGGAGTGGAAGACCTTCAAAAGATTGGCACGAATTTTTGACTAAAAGACGAAAACTGCAAAACGGGACCTGTACTGATTCCGGCAGCATTTTCGGCCAAACCACAACGAACTAAGCTCTGAAATTTTATGTGGATGATCTACACCCATTGAGAAATATTTGGTATGAATAAGTCAAAGGCCAATTCTAAACTCTCGGTGGAGATTCAATTCAAGGAAGAAAAGAGAAGGAAATGCGCAAACGGACAAAAAAATGGGTCAATGGTGGTCAACGCCGGATTCCGGACTTTTCTGGCCGAGTTGTCTGGACGAGAACTTTTGTGGAGGAGAAGGAAGAGCTCATTAGGGTTAGAGACTTTAGGTGGAAAGATTTTAGGTTTAGGTTATCATGAAATTCAAAATTTGAAAGATGACAAGTGGTCCCATTCTTACACCTTACATCTTTGTCTCCCATTTATTACCTTGTTTCCCTACACAATGACCCTTCTACCCTTAATTTTTCTCCTCCACCAAAATATCTATGGGCTTTCTAGGTCATTTCTATGTGGAGTCAAAAATTAGATCCACATTTTGTGCTTACACATTTGTCAATCACATCTAGCCCTTCTTTTCTTTTTATCTCAACCCTTAATTTGAATTGCCTTGGCCTTTAAATAGCCCTTCCTCTCTCCCCAAAATCATGCATCCCTTTGGGTCCCTCATTTTGGAGCATCAAAATCTCTCTTTTATCTAGTTTTAGGTTAGTTTTTCATACCTTGTACATAGTTCTTTGAGTTTGTGTGAGAAATAGGTGTGTAGGTACTTGGGTTCACCAAAACCGAAGTTACTACATACTCTAAATCAATCACAACACTTGCTTTCACACATCCAAGCCTTTGTTCTTCTTTGTTCTTGAGTTTTGTGGATGTGTATGGCGTTTTGGGTTGTAAAACCGAAAATCCCATACCTTGAAGCAATTCTTTCATCATTTGACATTTTTTAGAGTTAGGTGGGAGGTTGGGTAGTTCTTCTCTTTTATCTTCCTTCTCTCTTTAATATGATGTTCATGGCTTGTATTTGAAATAACATGTGTTGTGAGTAGTTGGATTTGAGGCTAGGGCTAGCTCTAGCCAAACTTATGTGCAAATAATGTAAATTTCCATGTGTTTTGATGTTTATGCATGTTTTGAATTTATGGGCTTCTAAACTTTAATGCTTACTAAATGTGTTTGCTAGCTTAGTCACCTAGAAAACATGTTTAGGAAACTAATGAATCGGAAACTTGAACTTGACCACTTTTTGAATCCGTGAGCATGAGTAGCCTTTAGGTGGTGGATTAATGATTCCTACGGGAATTGTTAAGTTGCTTGAATTTCTTACTTTAAACTTAATGTATAAACCGTGAGTTTAATTGCTCTAAGGGGGTATTAGACTTGCAGTTTATAGTCCACTTGTGTTTTAATGAAATGTAAATGGGACTAAGGTTGTGTAATTTAACTTAGCGTTACCAAAGTTTGTTAAATTGCATGATTAGTTGGTTTCTTGGTAGCTTCACCAAAGCACTAAGGGGAAATTTGTCAAAGCATGCTATTACATCAAGTATCGGTTACATTTTGTGCATGAGTAAGGTTAGGTGTGATGCCTAAGTCTCTATTCTTCTCATTGATTTAGTCTCTACACTTTTATTTGTTTATTTTATTTTATGTAACTTAGTTTTCTTTATCCAAATTAAAATCAACCAAGCCACTCACTACCACAATTGTTAATACCATCCTCATGATCTTTAGCTTCCAAAGGGCTAAGGTTGTGAACTTGTAAAAAGATAGAGTTACTCAATCCCTTGAGTTCGATACTCTTACTTTTCCCTTTTACTAAAACTTGACCTCCTATACTTGGGAGTAGGGAACATCATACACAAATTTTCACATATTTTCATACTCGTGATGTCTCCAAAAAGAGGTCCTTCATCTCTTAGTAACTTAGCATAAGGGAGACAGGGAGTAGATCAGGCTTTGCTACTGATCATATTAGCCTTATTGAGAATATCATTGACATAGTTGGACTGTGACACAAAGATTCTGCTAGAAGGCACATATTCAATTTGAAGACCCAAGAAGTAATGGAGAGGACCCAAGTCCTTCATTTCAAACTCAACTTGCAATGCATCCTTAACAGATTGAATTTCAGATTCATTGCTACTAGTAAGTATGATATCATCAACATATAGTAATAGGTAAGTCATACCATGATCAGAGGACTTGATGAAAAGAGAAGGATCTGAGTATGAGCCTTTGAAACCAATGGAAGGCAGAAAAGATGTGAACCATTCATTCTATGCTCTAGGGGCCTGCTTGAGGCCATACAGGGACTTGACCAATTTGTAGACATGAGATGAGCAAGAAGATCGAGTCTTCGAAGCTAGGAGGTTGAGCCATGAACACTTCTTCTTTTAACACACCATGTAAAAATGCAGTCTTTACATTCATTTGATGTAATTTCCTATTATATTGAGCTGCAAGAGCAAGTAACACACGAACTGTAGTATGCCTAACCACAGGGCTAAAGGTTTTGTCATAATCAGTTCCTTCTTCCTGACTAAAGCCCCTGGCTACAAGTCTTGCCTTGTGTCTTACAATTGTACTATATGCATTCTTTTTCAATTTGAAGATCCATTTGCAGCTAACAACATTCTTTTGAGATTGAGATGGGACTAGTGTCCAAGTACCTTGTTTGATCAAAGCATCATACTCATCCTGCATTGCCTGTTTCCACTCAAGAATTTTCATTGCCTGCTTGTAAGATGTGGGTCCCTCAGTTGCAGAACCAGTTGTTGCAATATGTGCAGCATAAAACACTTTCTTTATATATACCATTCTTACTCCTTATCAGCATTGGATGATCATGCATAGTGAGATTGGAAGAAGGTAGAAAGTCTACCATTCTACTATGAGACTCTGGAGTAGGTGCATTGGTATCAATTACAATCTCTAAGATAGGCACATATAGAGTGTCAATGTATTGCACAAGATCATAATTAGTAGGTAGATATGCTACTGAAGACGCGTGATCTGAAACAGATATGGGAGCTGTGGAACGCATGTGATATGCAGTAACCATGTCGCTTGGTACTAATGGTGGTAGAGTTATTGATGGAAGGTTGAACAATGCCTTGAAGTGAGTCAGAGACTTGTGGTCCTTGTGAGGAATCTTGTGAAGAGCCTTGGGAGCTGGAGTCAAGAGTAGGGACCCTTGTATAGTCTTCTGCCGATGATGGATGATGGACAAGGTGAGGCAAATGAGGTTGTGACTATGTATCCACATGTGGACTGACATGACCAGGCAGAAAGCAAGGTAATGAATGGTTGGGAGATGATGGTTTTTGGACGGTAGCAGACTTGTAGTAGAATTTTGTTTCTTCAAATATGACATGTCTAGAAATAATGCATTTTTGAGAGATAGGATTGTAGCAAATGAAACCTTTATAGCCTAAGGCAAATCCAATAAACACACAAGGAGCTATTTTTGACTGAAGCTTATTAGAATTATAAGGTTTGAGGAGAGGGTAACAAATACAACCAAAGAATCTAATATGATGACTGACGGGCAGTTTGTGAAACAAACATTCATTTGGAGATTTCATTTATAAGCTGTTACAAGACATTCTATTTATAAGGTAAACTGCAGTTGTACAAGCATGGTACCAAAAGCTAGGTGGCAAAAAGGCACTATTTAGAAGAGTAAGAGCAGTTTCAACAATGTGTCTATTTTGCCTTTTAGCAAGACCATTTTGTTGTGGTGTATGTGGACAAGAGAATTGATGTGAAATGCCATTTTTGGCTAGAAAATCTCTGAATATATGACTAGTATACTCCCCACCCCTATCTGTTTGAAGAACTTTAACAAATGCATTCTATTGATTTGCAATGAAAGCATAGAACACTTGAAAGAATGGAAAAGCTTCTTTTTTTATTTCTTAATGGAAAGATCCATGTGTATCTAGTACATTCATCAATAAGAGTGAAATAGTACTTATAGCCTTCAAATGACATACTGGGAGATAGTCCCCATAGATCTGAATGAATGATCTCAAAGGGTGTGTGAGACTTTTCTGAAGACTTAGGAAAAGGAAGTTTGGTAAACTTACCAGAAAGACATGACTCACAAAGAGAAGTACATTTATTAGACTCTACAGACATTTGAGCTTTAGTCAACAAACTACACACTATGACATTTGAGGGATGCCCCAATCGTTGATGCCAGAGGGAATGAGATACTTTCTGTCCTAGGAAAGCTGAGGGTTTGTTGACTAGAAGAAGCTTGGAAGCAATAGACACTGGAATAGGATAGAGGCCTTTGTCACACAGTTCTTCATATAAAATGTTGCCTGTCACCTTGTCCTACACACAAAACTCAAATTCATCAAAGATCATTCTCACATAGTTGTCTTTACACAAATTGTAAGCTGATAGTAAATTTGCAGCCAAGTTACTTACATAAAGCACATTTTGCAGAGAGAGAGAGATCCTGAATTAGTGAGAATAGAGTTTGAGCCTTTCTTGAGAATAGGTAAGTTGTCACCATTACTAAACTGCATAGATTTGTTTAAGTTGTAGTTTGTGACATTTTGGAGGTTTTGAAGGTTAGATGTCATGTGATTTGTGCCTCCTGAGTCAACTAGCCAAACTTCATGAGTTGGGGTTGAGTCTGCACAAGCAACCATAGCTGATAGACCATTACGACTGTTGGAATTGGTGTTGTTGATTCTATACTTGCAGGTTTTAGCTATATGGCCTAGTTTCTTGCATATTTGACATTCAACAGATGAGCTGGATGCTTCATTTTGAGCTTGGGGGTTTCTTTGAAAGCACCTCCAGGCAACATGACCTGGTTTCTCACAGATTTGACAGATGAGTGGACCATTAAAGCTTTGAGTAGTATTGTTCCCCTTATGTTCCTCTGATTATTGCCTCTGAAATTGTTATTGTTGTTGAAACTTCTTTGAGTTAGGAACTGTGGATAGTTGTTCTGATCTTCAGAGTATGAACCTTGATTGGTGTTGTAGCCAGGATTCTGGGAGAAGCCAATATTCTGCGAGAAGTTTTGCTGCTGCTGAAAGTTGTTTCCTCCATTGTTTACCAAGAAGCCAGATGGTTAAGACACTTCACCACTCAACACGTTTTGTCCATTACTATAACTAACACTAGGAATCATAGGAACATTGGCAGGTGGGGCCACAAAGATGAATTCACATGAGTGATAGTAGATGTAGCAGCAGTGTTAGTGGCTCCCAAGACACTTTGAGCAAGTCAGGCAGTAAGTTGTGCATTGAGATTTGGTTTTTCAGGTTCGGTAGGTGTAGATGCAGTACTGATAGTGTGACTAAGCAAAGCAATGAGTTGAGTCAATGGTGAAGACTTTTGCTCAAGTTCAATCTCACATTCTACTGATTAGTAAGGATCTAACCTCTTCCAAGTCAATATTCCTCTTTCCTCTTATAATCTTCCTAGTATGACCATATTCACTAGGTAACCCAGCAAGAATTAGGACTTTCACATCTTGATCAGACATCTTAACCCCAAGAACAGCAAGTTGATCTCTCATAGTCTTAAACTTCAACAGATATTTCTCTATCGAATCACTACCTTTCTGAATGTTTTGCAAAGTAGATTTTAACTGCATAACATGAGCTTCATTGACAGTTGCATATCTTTTCTTAAGTGTCAACCAAACCTCTATTGAAGAAGTGTAACCAGTGACAAGAGTGAGTGCTTCAAGTGATAAGGTGTTAATCAACATAAAAATGAGAGCACTATCTTGTTCTATCCATTTCTCATGAGCAGAGGAATTGTTAGTAATGTTACCTTCATTTTCCACAATGAATTGTGGTGGACAGGGATAAGATCCATCCACGAACTTTAAGAGGCCATGACCTCTAAGATGATGTTGCATTTGAAAGACCTAAGTAGGGTAATTTGTCTCATCCAATATGACTAAGATGGTGTTACAGGTCTGAGTGGGAAATGCCATGATTTCTAAAACTTGATCTAAAAGGTGAATGATCTAAAAGGCTGAATCTTGAACCTTGATGAGTAACACAAACACCTACAAGATGTAGCCACAAACGCTCAATAGGTATGAGCCACACAAATTGCTATGAAAATAGCCCCAAATCTTGATTCACGAACCAATTTCCACAAATCAGGAACATAATAGTAGATCTATGAGTTGAGAAACGATCTATTTCACTGATATATGGTATTTTCTTGTTGATTTTGCTTGATTCTTGAGTAATATCTTGAACAATATCGATTTTCCACGAGTAATTGAACAAGGAAATGAAGAACAGAGAAAGGTGAAGAGGAACTTAGGATTTTTTTATCGGAGTTGCAGTAGAGAGCTTGATGATGATCCAAGGTCAGGCCGCCATGGGCTCTGATACCATGTGAGAAAACATAGTGTGATGATGAGGTAGTAAAGAGCACGAGGAAGATGGCTATGGTGATGTGTGCAAAAACCCTAGAACCAGAGAATGTGAGGAAGAAGAGCGAAACCAACTTTTCCATTTTCTCTGTGTGTTTTGTTACAAAATGCTTAGCTAAACAATTACAGTAGCAATTAGGATATTTATACTAGCTAATTCATGCAAATAACTGCATGCTAATTCTGTTGCTAATTCCTAACGGAATGGTTGGATGATTGACACGTGCATCAGTTTAACTAACCAAGCTTATTACTCTCTCATTTTCTTGATGTGAAAACGTGTGTTTGATCTTCACGGTCATTATCATTCTGTAGTATTGTCCATTAATTCTGCTGACTTTGACCTTGACTTGATGTTGCTAATTGACTTGGAGCTGATGATGACTCACTAGGACTTCCTAAGAGCTAATGATGCTTCACTCTTAGATGAACAGCTTTGATGTTGGGAGTTTTGTGAAATATTGAGTTTTGGCCGGCGGCGGTGGCGTTCTGGTGGCTTTCCGGCTATGTAGGGAACTGTTTTTGGTATTATATATGTTCTACTCATTGGTACGAGCATTTCAATATATAATATGCAAATTTTGGAGTTCGAATGGATTTGTTATGATCTTTAAGGTTTCATACCGGTTGATTATTCGATCCGTGAGCATCCGAGCGTCTGATCGACTTGTGATTTCGACATATCAATCGTGGAAGTACTCTAGAGACTTAGGGAGGTCTCGGATAAGGTTTCGCTTCGATTGGCTTTACTTATGGGGATTTAGTTCAAAACGAGGGTTTCAAACTTTAATCACTTTGTGATTCGTGCATTGAATCAAGACCCTATGTGTTCAAGTGCTTGTTGAAAGGATTGCGGCGATTGTGCTTGCTTTGGTTAAATTGTGAAGATGCAGTGGGATTCTGAGGTGAGTAAATCTCACAATATTTGTTATGAGCATGATCGATATTTGTTATAAGCAAGATTACCCTATTGTCTTGGAGTTATTAGGTTAACTATGACTATAGTTGGTATTAGTGGTATTCCTGAGTGAATGACTACGTATATATATATTTACATGAAATATACATACATTGATGAATCTTTGTGATGATTGCCATGTGAAGCTTGTGTATGAATATTTGTGTAATGAATTGTTGGAATCAATGTGATAAATCTTTGTGATGATTGCCATGTGACGCTTGTGTAGGAATATTTGTGTAATGAATTGTTGGAATCAATGTGATAAATCTTTGTGATGATTGCCTTGTGAAGCTTGTGTAGGAATATTTGTGTAATGAATTGTTGGAATTAGTGTGATGAATCTTTGTGATGATTACTATCTGAGTGATGACTGGAGAAATCTGTGTGATGATCAGCTGGATAATTGCTATCTATGTGATGATCAGTAGGACGATGGCTATCTGTGTGATAACCGGTGGAATCTGTGCGATGATTAGTGTGATGACTGCTCGGTAACGGAGCTGAATTGTTATTAAGTTAACAACAATCGAGAAGACTGCTGTGATGGCCGAGGCTACCTACAGACGTCAGAGTGTGGGATTACGTTGATTTCTATGATTTGAATTGCTTAACTTAGTGTGACCTCCTGAACTAAATTATATGCATAGGTTACCATGAATTGTTTTGCTTGTTTTGAAATGTGATTGCTTTGTTTCTTCTTGATTGTATTGATTGATGGTTTGATTTATCATAAGAGCCATAGTGATGACGAATTGTACTCTGTGGTGAGGATAGGAAGGTGATTCATTGATTTTTCACCTTTGATGTCATGTTGATGACAAAAGGCTTCCAGTGGGGATGGAATGAGTGTGATTCTGAAATTCGCCATAGGGCGTTAGGATGACATCAAACATTGCTTGAGGAAGTCTTGTTTGACTGAAATTTGTGTAATTGGATGCTAGGATTAAGGATCTGAGCATGAGGCTTTAATCACTAGTTGACTTACGTAAACACGATATGGAAGGATATGGAATTGATGGCCGTAGGTGTGGGATATGTGTATATCATTGTTTAGGTTGAGGTGACTTAAGAAATGTGTTTTGTTATGTGGTTTTGAGTTTACTCATACGGGCTTACAAAAGCTTACCAGGTTTGTTGTGTGACAACCCAGTACACTATTCAAACGGTGTAGGGTGTAGGGGTTAATCTTGCAGGTCAGGATAATTGGGGTTGAAGCAGAGGTAGCGCCTTTGCAGCTTTACGGTAGGAAGCCATATTTGTGACTTTACCGTTGATAAGGACTTCCGTTGTATAGTTACTCTGAGCAGCATTTACGTTTTATTTTGTTGTTGACAATTTAATTCGTAAGCTTATGTAATATGTAACTCTATGGAGCGGGCCAATATTGTCACAGTGGGTTCAGGGCATCAATATGTAATTGGTTTAAAAGGAAAAAAGTTTACAGGTATTTTGTATTGATGGTTGAATGTTCACGCATATATAATTATGAGATTGTATATCGATTTTTATTTGTGTTAAAAATTAGGGGCGTGACATAGATAACAAAAACGAAACCAAAAACAAGGACTAAAACAGCATCTCCTGTGTTGCAGAATACGTTAATAGAAAATAAAAACTAAAGCATGTAATATCCCTATATATCTTTACCAGAAACTCTAGCTATGATCGACTAAAAAAATTTGCAAGCACATCAATGAAATATATTACTTCTCCAAAGGTATACTTACCTGCAAGGGCATCTGCCTAGCTAGTACAGTAAAATACATGCAAGAAAATTGTTCCAAGGCGCCTGCAATCTACAAGGGATTGCCGGTTTGTGAGACGTATAAGATAAATGACCACCTACACAAATATTCACCTGCAACCAAATATATGTCTCCAGTTGCAAACACAGACACTGAGACCTCGATCCGTATTGGATGCCAAAGAACCTAAGGAACACCCAAGACAACTAAGGCTTAGCAAAGAAATCCTCGAAGAAGAAAAGATCAATGGGGCAATAGGGCTTTCCTAATGATCGACGCACTTCTGTCTTTCAAGCCAAGAACACTTGAAAATTATCCTTCACATATGTACAGTATAATAGTAATACTGTCTAGAAGGACAAAAAACTACAAGGCTCCCCTAATATATGTATTTTGATGCATCAATGACAAGTGACTTCTCTCATCTTATTTTACGGTAGCAGTGCTTTCATCGTAACTAGTAGTTGTGTACAGTAGACCCTTATGATCTTGGTCACCACATATCAATCCAGGCAAAATAATCTTATTAGCTGTACTTTTTATTTTATTCTTCATATTCTAAAGTTGCAACCACAATCCACCCACAGTGAACAAGGACTCCGCGGGCGAGGTCTCAATATTTAAGTGTAAGCAAATTAACATTGCTTATGGAATAGGACATTGTTTGGAGTTTGTATTCTGCATACATGCTTCATATATGTAATTAATCTAAGTTTAGACTATAGTATAAGCTTATGATATATCTCTACTACTATAAAGCCAGACCATCTTTTGGTGTCTGTTGGGCAAAAATTACAAATTAATATACCCAACACAATTTCGCTCTATCTTATTGACAAAATAGAGCTTTTATTATGTCAGGTTCGACCCATTCAAGATAAATAATAATCTCTTAATTACAATCCCTCACTTTAAGGGAAAACTCTTTGATTCCAAGTACAAAGTTAACATATGGAGATGTGTGTGTTTGTGAAAAATTCCGGCTGCACCTGGGTTGTTTTACAGGTTGCCTACGTACCCCGGAAGGGATGAAGCCACTCGTAGTTCAAGTTTTCATGGCTTTGGAGTTTCAACAGGTGGATGACCTATCGAAACAATTCTGGTTAGGTGTTTGGGTGAATTTGGTTTTAAAATCGGTTTTCGTTGTGGTTGCATCCAGATTTAAATCCAGATTGCCTACATAACTTGTGAAGGGATCAAACCATTGTAGTTCATAAACTTTGGGAATCTGGGATTTTTCTTGGTTTTGTACCAAAAGGATATTTTTTAGGTTGCGGAGCATTTTTTTACAAAACCCAAGCTCGGGTATTTGGAAATGGAAACCCATAGCGTCATGCTTTGCCGAATTCTTCAAATGGGCCTAAATTTAGACATGGGCCTCCTTTATATCCTCACGAATCATGTTCCTCGATCCATGAAGCTTTTTCAGCGCCAAAATTAATATTGGCACCTTCAATGTACCGAGCGGACTTCGAGCCCCAATTTTCCTTGTGTAGAATTCGGAGACATGGTTCAAATTTTTATTTTAGGCATCAAACCCGACACCCATCAGAAAACTTCTCAGAGTCCCAAATTTCTTGGAGGTCCCAAAACTGATAAGGACACCCAGTTACAATTTTATTTATGTATTTATTTATTTTTTCCTTTCAATCCTCCTTTTCTTCTCTTTTTTTTTTTGCTTCGTCAGTTCGTCCTATCCCAAACCGAGTAGAACATGAGCTCGATACTGATCTTCTGCGAGTCCGAAATGGAGATGGATTTGTCGACACAATCTGACTGGAAGGAATTGAAATTGGGGGTTGGAGTAGAACCCGTGTGGAAGACGAGGTCGTGGCCAGCTTCACAGGAGCAGAAATTCCAACGTTCTGCTGCAATTGGCTTCTGGGAAAAATCTCGTGTGAGACCTCTATCACTTTAGCTCTTATCTAGCTCCTCCAGAGACTTCTTTAATCTGTGGGTGAGGCCAATTTTACTTCAATTGCCCAAATAAATTGAGAATTGATGAATCTTGCGCGGTGTTAATGTCTAAAAGTCTAGCGGTAGCCGGACCTTAGTTAACGCTGATCCGGTGGGCGGATCTATACTTGTACTAATATTGTAGTCCCCGTTACCTGTCAAGTAAAATACAACGGGCGTCAGAGGGAGACCGCGCTGGGC
>LYNE01001671.1:13988-30716 GCA_001662545.1 Rosa x damascena
CCTAAAAAATAGAAATTGAGTTAAAAATCGATTCGTTAAGGAATTAACTAAGCAAAATGTGAGGAATTAACTATTAAAATACCGCATTAAAATGCTCCTATCAACTACTAATACCAACTATAGTTCACACGTAGTAAAAACCGAGAAATTCATTTTTATATACTTATTAAAACTCATTTTCTTAAAATCATTTTTCAAACATAACAATTAAATGTAATTAATGAAATTCCGTTGGTAATGAACCATGTGAGATTTACTCACCTCGAATCCTGTTGCGTCTTCTTAACAGCTCAAAATACGATTCACAATCGTCCACTAACTCAAACCGTCAATCGCCTAACCAAATAAGATAATTAACTTAGCGCACAACTCATAAAACGCACTTATACGAAGATCCAACGGTCAGATCTTCACCCGTCACCACACAAAGTCATCGGGACAGTCCTACGATCATTCTTTCAAAATTACAAGTCTATCGGATGGTCCAATCTTCACAGGTCACAAATCGAACGATCGAAATAGATCGAAATCGTAAAATTCATAACTTAATCATACGATCTTCAAAATTTACATGCTATATATCGAAATGATTATATCAACATGTAGAACATAAAAATGGGCAGAAACTGCCCTTGGGGTTACCAGAACTGGCAGGAAAAGGCTGCCGAAGTTAGAGGCAGAGCAGTCATCGACCACCTCCAACAGCGTCGGGGTCATGCTACTCCTCTTCATTTCATCATTTTGAGAAAGTTTCATAACTATCACGGAGTCAGAAAATGAGTGGAAGTGATCGAAAATTACCAAAACGTTTCGGTTTGGCCGGAAAACCTGCAGAAAACTGCAAGGCCTCCGACGAGCATGAAATAGATCACTTCAGGTGCTGTCCTTCTTGTGGATTTATTAGGGGGTTGAGGTGAGTTCAACAAGCTAAGAAAATCAAGTTTTGGTGGCCTAGAACTCGAGATATTGACTTCGCACTCAAAACGGCCGGAAATGGAAACAAGCTTTCCGCCGCCTCTACAAGCCATTCCACAGCGCAAGGCTGCCACTGGCAGCTGCACAAGGTCGAGGTGAAGGCGTGGGAAGAAGTTTGGTGTGATTTGGTGGCCAGAGGAAGGAGAACAAAGCCAGAAATGGTTTGCTCTGTTTTCGGCTAGTGCTCGGGAGAGAGAAAACGAAGAAGATGAACGGTGCGGCCGACAGAAATGGAAAACCTAAATTTGGAAACTTTCCATTTATATATATACCCAAAATGGAAATATTTCCAAATGCAATAACTTCTTCATACGAACTCCGATTCTTGAGCTCCGCATATGCACGCACTCGTATCGATGAGATCTACAACTTTTGTGAAAGAAGTTTCCTCAAATTCCGTATGTATAAAAAGTCGACTTCGTAACCCCCCTAAAATGTGCATTTCGAATCATTGTTCGCCTGAAAATAATTTCACTCCACCCTCCAACCATGAAATCGTACTAATGAACACTTTATTAATTCAAGGAAATTCCAAGACATTAATAATGAATTTCTGGGGTCTTACACCCGGTAAGCTTTTGCAAGCCCGTATGAGTAAGTCAAATCACACATGCGCAACTCGCCGAACGAGGAAACCGATCAACTCGTGAAAAGGAACACACACACCCTGTTTTCCCAAAATAACACATTCTTTTCCCAAAAGAAACAACTCAAATCACCCCATGATGGAAACCATATTAATTGAAACTCTGACAATTCAATATGATACACAAGTCCTCCCCGGACATTTAAAAGAAAGAATCCGCGAAACTCCCTTTTAAAAATACATTCTCAAATCAACACAAGTCACCCCGTGACAAAATCATATAAATCGTTAACCAAACAATTCATACATGATAAATCGATCCGACCTAGATAATAAAAGTCAACTCACGACAAAACATATCATTTGTTAACCTAACAAATAGAATATGAAACTTCGGTCCAACCTGGACAAAACATTAACACACGTCAATCATATCTATCATTAACCTAACAAATAGAATATGATACACAAGTCCTCCCCGGACATTTAAAAGAAAGAATCCCTGAAACTCCCTTTTAAAACATGTACTTATGAGCATCAGATAGCTCCCCACTACCCCGCCCCCCAATGATGTACAATGGTAACAGACTAGAGCTCTAACTGAAATCGTAACCACTCGTCCGGCCAAAGACGTGATTACAGTTTTCCTGCCTTAGTCACCATCTGCGACCTGTCACCATTTATGACATATGATTTCCAGACCCCGTCTTGTCTTAGAATCAAAAGTTAAGTAAGTCACACCCAACCTAAAAACGGTACATAATCTAATTTCGGATTTCCCCATTCATGCTCACCATCTGTGACTCTTGGTACAAGGACCAATACATTTAAAATAAGTCACGCTTGACTCAAAAATGTAACATCAAACTCAATACTTTTCAAACAATAGAAAACATCTTTTACCACAATATTGTTTCATGAAAAGTCGCCTTCAACAATAATATGAACACAATCCATATATTATTCTGTCACATATCACTCACAAGAATATATATATTTCACGTAAATATATATATAAATACACACACGAAGTCATTCGCTCAGGAATGCCTACTAATACCAACTATAGTTTGCAGTTAATCAAATAACGCCAAAACAATAATGGTAACTCCGTTCGTAAATAAACATTGTGAGATTACTCACCTCGAAATTTCCGCTACTTCATCACACCACTAGACTACTTATAGAACGCACTCTGTCAAGTACCTAAGGAAAACACAGCCTTGATTCAGTCTATGAATCTCAATTAATTAAAGTTTGAATCCCCAAATCGAACCACAATCCCAAAGTAAAGCCAATTGAGGCGAAACCACATCCAAGACCTCCCAAAGTCTTCAGAATACTTCCACGATTGATATGACTAAACCACAAGTCGATCGGACGCTCAAATCCTCACGGATCGAATCATCGAACGGTCCGAAACCGTAAAAATCACAACATATTCATACGATCTCCAAAAATTACATATTATATATCGAAATGCTCGTATCGATGAGTAGATCGAATTCAGGAACATAAACTATCCCTGAGGTGGCCAGAAACCGCTGGAAAACACCACTACAATGGCGCAGTCGCTGCCAGCCCAAAGTCAGAATTTGACAAAACTCTCAACACCAAAGTTCTTCATCTCAACTCCAATTACAACTTTCATAACTAGCACAAAATCTGAATCAAAGCCATATGGCCAGAATCTACCTCGAAAGCTTTGAATTCCGATGAACCCTAGAATCTCAATTTCCAAAATTCAACCTCCACACTTTGAATCGATGCTGATGCTAGCCACCTTGTGGAAAGCATCTACGTCCTCTAAGCTCCAAAAGCCCTCAAGAATCACCTGCAAAGGTGGCCGAAATCTCCAGTTCCGACGAAGGCTATTTCATCCCCGACGTGGCTTCTTCTCGGCCTTGCAGCGTCCACCACAGCTCGTTCCATGCTCGATGGTTACCACAGACATGTAGAGGAGGTTGAGGCGAAGAAGGCCCACTTGGAATAGTGACCGATGGTGGCCGGATGGCTAAGAAATCGGCCGACGAAGTGGAAAGGCGAAACTGGGGTCGGGACCGAAGAGAAAGAATACTTTTCCAAAATGGAAACTCTGATTTTTCTGATATTTTTCCGGAAAAATCTCATATATACCAAAATTGAAAGTTTTCCAATGGTCATAACTTCTTCATACGAACTCCGATTTCCGCATTCTACATGTCCATGAACTGGTATCGACGTGCGCCCCCTCCCCCCCCCCCCTAAAACCATACATTTCGAATAAAAATTAGTCCAAAACACTTCCGCTCCATCCACGAGCAACAAAACCGTCCAATAACCATAAAATTAAATTCCAGAAAATCCTCATAAAATAAATACGAATTTCCGGGGCATCACATTCTATAAGTTTCTTCCGAGTGTTTTTATTTTGAGATCTATCTCAAAAACATAGGAGAAAAACATTTTAGAAATGCGAAGAACATAGTAGATATTGGGTGATTGTTGTGATTGAAAGAAAGACCAAAGAAACGAAGGCGATAGGAAGTCTTGCAATAGTAGATCTTGCATTCTTGGAATCAAAAGAAGGAAAAAGGTGTGTAATGGGAGATGGTATTCTATTGATATGTATGGTTTTGTGGTTTTGAATGGGAGATTTTTGTTGTGCTTGGGTTTTAATTGATGTTGGTTTCTATGGGTATTGATTTTGGTTTCCATGTGTTTGGGTGTTGTTATGTGGCTTTCAATGGGTGGTTTTTGTTGAGGTTTTGATTTTTGGTTGTTATTTGGTGATCGTTGTATTTGAATGATAGGATTTTTGACAAAATTTTTGCATAATTGGTGGTTTAAGGATTAGATCTCTATCAAAGTTGAGCTGAAGAAGAAAACAAAAGAGGACACACCACTTTGAATCTAAAAAGGTACAGAGTAACATTTCGACTCTCAGTTACCTTCCAAAACACAAGTTAGTATTGATTTTTGAAGTTTTGTAACTTTATCTTAATAGTGATTGATTCCACTTATAATTATTTGAATATCTTTAACTTGATATAATGATTCATTTGTCAACTCAAAATAATGGTGACCCTGATTTAGTTTTCTGTTCTTACTTTGATCATCATTGATTGAAGTATTAATATAGAAAATTAACTTTCCATATATAATTCGTTATCGAAAATTGTATCTCTGTTGTCTATACTTCATACCTTTAGGCTGTCATATGAATGTTGGATTTGTACATATTTAATTTAGATGAATAAAGTCTGGAAGTACTGTGGTAAGGTTAATTCGTTTTGTTTCTGTGCATATCACTGGCAGCTAGACTATTAGATTATTAACATTGCTTTTCTTTTTGAATTCGAATGATTTTTTTTTTTTCACATCAGATCATTTTCAGAGATAGTTTTTTTTTCTTTGTTTTTGTGGGATATGTTTTTATGCAGTTTGTCCTTAGTTTACTACAATATTCTTAATATTGTATGATACTAGCTATATCTGTTTGTTAAGTGTTAATAGTTGTTTCTTCCATGCTTCATTTGTCGATTTGCTTCTGAGAATTGTTCTCAATATATCTATATATTATAAAGACAAGACTACTCCATTGGACATTAAGGTATAGAAAGCGTATTCTTTAGACCTAACTAGGTAATATATCTATTCAGCTTGCTGACCAACTACTCTCTTAAAATTGAAATGGACTACCTGTGATTCATGTATGACCAGCTTATCTCATACTAAATAATCAAATATTGAAATAAATAACTTTTGTCGTTTCAAAATTGTTTCACTTCATCCAGACATGTGGTGCCATAACAATAGCAAACAAAACCACATAGTGACAATTGCAGCAATACATATCCACAAATTTGATGAAAGTAAATAAGTAGCCATATGAAAGAGATAAAACAGAAACCTAACTAAGTGAAAAAGTAAAACTGCCATTAATTCTCGACCAAAATAAGTGAAAAAGATATAGTTACCTATCAACATTCATGAAGAGGCTGACGCTGAGGGCAAAGATATGCACTAAATGCATCCCTGAAAGCATTCTTGTATTTGTGAAGAACTCCCACCACCCACCACCCACCATCCTAAAACGGCACCACTCACTTTAGGAACGACCTTCAAAGAAGTCACAAAAAATCTCTGATGTACTCCCCAATAATGGAGCACCTGAACAAGAAAAAATGGGAATCCTCTGAGGTAAACATCAAATTGCTTCTTGTGTGCCATGCCACCTTCTATCTTAGCCAGTCGGTTCACTGAATATATGGCAAACCAAAGACATCCCATCCAAATGATGAAGTAGGCGACAATGTGAGAGTCCTCATATTAGTTTTTGTAAGTAAATAGATAGATGATAATATGGCAGATACTATTTTCACTATTATAGATAAGATTGAACAAAGAAGCTGAAATCATAGTGACTATTTGAAAGTGTTATCAAACTGTAATTTGCTTTACCCATGTTAGGCAAAGTTAAATTCAAAATAGGTTGGGTGTTAAGAATCATTTAGTTTGTTCAAAAACGTCATCAAAACTAAATTAGTCACACATTGATTCAGAACACACCGGATTTTCATAGCATGTTTGGTTGGTTAAAAAAGTTTTAGGAATGGTTGATGATTCAGATGTAATGGTTTTTTATTAGAGGTTCACTGTGAAAAACATGATGTGAAATAGCGTTCATTCAAGTGCATACAATTTTGATTTTAGATTGTTAGTTTGTCGTTTATTTGGTAGATTTAAAGATTAATTGTTTGAGTTTGATTTAAAGATTTAATAGTATTATTTTTTTTTATTTTTTTTATATCTTATTCATAAATCAACGTTTGTTACTATTTGATCAAGCGTCATGTCAACAAAGCCAACAAGGTAATTCTTATGAAGTCTCTTTTAATTATAAGTTTGAAAAAAAATGAAAATAATCACATGAAAAACTTATAATGAATTGGAAAAGTTTGGTTGCAGGGTTAACAGTGAAATACGAAGACTCAAGCTAGGGGATAATGTGTACTCATGTAACTATTGTGATGCATGCTTTTGGCTTGGAGAAGTTATTAAAAGATCGACTTCAAATGCATCAATTATCTATACAAATTGTTGTAGAAAAGGCGAAATCAAACTTGAACGACCAAAACCAACACCACCTTTTCTCGAGCATTTATTGAATCAAGATAATGGTTCAGAAAGCAAATCATTCAGAGAAAACATAAGAATTTATAATTCAATGTTTGCTTTTACGTCGATGGGAGCAAATATTGACTACAAAATAAATAATGGATTAGGTCCTTGTGTTTTCAAAATTAGTGGCCAAGTATATCATTTAATGGGTTTTTTATTGAGTAATTGGGCACCTCGATTCCTGGATGCGGACTTGGGATTTATGTGGTTTCTCGGAGCGAAATTGGGTTCATGACTTTGAGGCTGAGAAGTAGAAGGTGTTTGAAGATTTTGGTCCTGATTGTTGAGAGTTAATATGTCCTCGATTTGGAGAGATGGGTGGTGTTGTTTTTCGTCCTCCTTCACCTCCTCTTCTTGTCTTTCTCAACGGCTGATTCTTCTGCTTTTTTATTTTTTATTTTTAAAGAAACTGGTATTTGATGGATGTTTAACGAGCAGAATTCTTCTGCTTGTTTGTTATCTCCTTTGTGATAATTATGAATTTTATAAATATAAGAGTTTTATTAATATTAAATCTCTTTTTTTTGTTTTTAATAATTAAGTTAACCATAGTTAGCTATAGTTATGAATTATCACATGTTGCATCTTTTTATTGAGTGGTGGTATCACCACTTAAGGGATAGTGGTGAGCAAATTTGAATCATTTATATTGCCCTCTAATGGAGAATCTCCTAAATGTGCTCAATTATATATATACGATACGAAAAATGAAGTTTCAAATCGTATTAATGCAATTGATCCGAATCAAGATAATGAAAATATCAAATTAAATATAGTTGAAGGACTCATTAAAATGTTTGACCAAAATAATTAATTAGTAAAATAATTTCGAACTATAAGAGATAGGTATGAAAATGGTTTTATTCCTATATTAAATATGACTATACTTAATCGTCAACCTACTAATAGCAAATAATATGAAACACCAACCAGTGAAGAAATCGGTGGTTTAATTGTTGGTGATATTGGACAACATAATTCAAATAAAGATTTAATTATTGAATCAAAAAATGGTTGTTTACAACGTATTTCTAAAATACATCCAAAATATATGTCATTACGGTATCCAATACTTTTTTCATATGGTGAAGGTGGATAACTGAATTTACCAATAGAGCAAATACCTAGAAATTCTAAAAAGAAAAGACAACGAAAATCTATGCGAGCATACATTGCGTATCAAATTCAAGACCGAATTAATGAAGTAAGAACTTTATTAAAAGGTGGAAGCTTATTTCAACAATTTTTAGTTGCTTCTTATGCAACAGTTGAAGAAGACCATTTAGATTGGATTAGAAGAAATCAAAAAAAATTTCGTAGTGAAATATATAAAGAACTTTATACTGCAGCTTCAACATGAGTTAATAAAAGCATCCAATTTAGGACAAAAAATAATTCTACCAACTTCTCATACTGGAAGTCCTAGAGATATGATTAATAATTATCAAGATGCTATGGCAATTTGTAGACAATATGGTAATCCTGATTTATTTATAACTTTTACTTGCAATGTTAAATGGATAGAAATTGAAAGATATTTTAAAAATAAACCTAAATATAAAATTGAAGATAGATCGGATATTTTTTTTATTTTTTTTTTCTTTAAGGGTTTGGAACCCAGCCAAGCTTGGAGGCTCAGCCCCACGCCCGGTTCCATATATTAAAATAAAGCTTTGCATCGAGGGGGACATAAAACCTGAACCCCGAGCTACAGAATAACCAATATAGAACAGTAGACAAAAGGCTAGCAAGGTGCACAAAACAATCTTCTACACCATTGCTTAAACAAAACGATAACTAGTACGTGAATTAAAATAGACCAGATATAATTTCAAGAATCTTTAAAATAAAATTAGAAGCTATTCTTATCATAAGAATACTAACTTTGCCATTTCTTTGGAAATTTTCATACAAGAACTGCAGAAAATAAAAAAACCACCTCTTTCAGGAGAAAACAAAGAAATCACTCCTCCACATATTTTCTACTGTTAATCTTCAAATATCAATACTTAGAGCTCAGATTGATTACATGCCTCTGCTCCAAGTAGTCAAACAATTTGAACAAGTTCTGACCAAAATACCTCAGGTAAAATATCCTTCTATCAAATTATAACACCAACACCTAATAAAAAAAAACATACTACTCTGATATCCAGTAACTATTGCAGTTCTACAATTTTTTATTTTTTATTTTTTATGATAAACGATTGTACATTGTGAATGATTGCTGGTTTTATCAAATTACAGATCCAAAGTCATTTGAAAATATTCCCAAAAATGTCCTATGGAGCAACAGTGAGCTATGTACAAACAAGTGTAAGAACGTCTTTCCAACAATTCATACCTAAAATAATTATTATAATCTTTTTTCCACTGTTCTTTACTCAAGCATATTGCATTTGCATTTCCACACATTACTTTCAGCATTTATAGAAATAACACTTTCTCTATTATCTGTCTCTCAAGTTATTCAACCTCAAGGTAATCCTTAATCCTTTTCTCTCTCCATTCATATGCATGTATCTGAAACAACATTTAGCTTCGTGCTTCTATCCTATTAGATTGCTTCCATTTATGTTATACCCTTAAAAACAAAAATGAATGCATCCAAATGACCTAATAAAATCAGTTATTTTCTAGAAATATCATCCTGAAAACAACAAAGAATAACATTCATTCACAGAATAACCAAAAGAAAAAATGAATCGATTTGAATACCCTAAACATTCCACGTTTACAAAAATTTTTCTCTCACAATTTTTGTTGGTTGTCTTAAATTATTTGTTCATGTTTAAGTTTTGGGTTTTAACAATTATTCAAAAAGACTTCAATCTTTAAGCCATGTTTTAATGTTTAACAACAACACGCTTCAAGGCTTCAATATTTTGCAATGTATGTTATGTTTTTTATTATATAATCATCTATTTGATTTTATGAATGCAAAACTCATGCAACACTACCCTTACTTTGTCCCTTGCCTGATCATTAGCCTTTGATATAGAAATTTTAGCTTTGGATGATGAGACACAAGTTTCTTCACTTCTCTGGCTACTTTTTCAACTTGGAATCCTATTTGACATTCACAAAGTAATTCCTCTTCACTGTTGAAGAAGTTGTACAAAAGTTCAAGTAACAGAAACTTACTCTTTTCTCTATCCAATTTCATAAAATTTAATTTTATTCACAAGTGGCTAAATAGTAAACATTAGGGCTAAATAGTAAATACTGTTTAGTACCCTGTGGTATGGGTCCAATATCAATTTAGTCCCTCGATTTTCAATTTCATCAAAAACACCCTTACAGTATCATCTTCTCGTCCAATAGGTCATTCAGTAGGGATTCCGTCAATTTCAACCAACTCAGCAAAAATGGGGCCCACATGGAAGTCAAATTCCCAAAATGACCCTGGCCAACTGAATATGGAAAAATCCAAAATAAACTCTAGACTTTGCAGTTAGGGAGACTCAAACCCACCCCAACACACATGCAAATGAAAGTCCCAGCCACCAAACCACTTGCAAGGTATTGGTATATTGCAAACAAAAATAATATATATATCTGTATAATAGTTTTTTAAAAACACTGTCATCATCCTTCTTGTGTTTTGCAATCTGAAAGTATTTCTTTCTCTCTCTTTCTTCTTCATTCCAGATTTCCAACTACAAAGTTTCTTACTATTAATTTTTCTTTTTAATATGTTGCAAATATCAATAGCCCAAAATCTCAATTGTTCCTCTCCGATTCTTCTGTTTCTTCTTTCTTTTCCTCTGTTTTCTTCATCTATTTTCTTCTCCTCCAGATCTGTTAATATATCAGGATATCAAACTCCAGAACTTGCCGGCTTTCATGATGGATTTGCCTGCGGTTCAAACTCAAAACTGATTGAAATCAAACCGAAATCTCGGTTACCAACTAATCTGTATACCGATCATTTCGCCAGCATTAAAAAGGGACTTACGCTACAATAACGGCACCATCCCCAAACACGTCTTTCCTTGCATATGCAGCACTATCCCTAGCGGCACATGCCAACGCCTGATTGAATAAGCAAGCTAGTTGCCTAAGTCTCAGCAATCAACCAATAATCTAAGGTAGCTAAATTATTAGAAGTAGGAAAGGTCAACGAGAATAGATCAACTGTGAAATGGAATGAAAGAAGAAGAGGCTTACGGAGGGAAAAGAGTCGTCAGAAGAAGAAGAAGAAGGTTGGAGGTGATCGAGGAGAACCTTCTGCCTGTTTATCGCTTTCTCCATATTCTGATCAAGAATTGAAATTAATTTTGGGGAAGAAAGGGAAGAAGGTGAAGGAGACTTGGGGCTCTGATCTATTATACAATCTCCCACGATGACAAAGTGATTTTTAAAAAAATAACTATTATACAGATATATATTATTTTTGTTTGTAGAATACCAATACCATGCAAGTGGTATGGTGGTTGGGGCTTAAATTTGCATGTGTGTTGGGGTGGGTTTGAGTCTCCTCAACCGCAAAGTCTAGAGTTTATTTTGGATTTTTCCATATTCAGTTGTCCAAGGTCATTTTGGGAATTTGACTTCCATGTGGGCCCTACTTTTGCTAAGTTGGAAGGACATGTCAGCAGTTAACATCTGAATTGACAGAATCCCAACGGAATGACCTATTGGACTAGAAGATAATATTGTAAGGGTATTTTTGATGAAATTGAAAGTCGAGGGACTGAATCGATGTTGGACTCATACTACAAGATACTAAACAGTATTTAGCCCTAAACATTATGTCAGTTACATACATACTAAAAGTGTCACATATAGGAGAATTCTCATAGAAGTTCAAGTACTATGTGGATTATCTCGAATAGATCAACAAGCTTTCAAAAAATACACGCTGAAGTTCCTGACGTCAAGGGTGTTATCATGAAAAATATTGAAAAAATAGAAAAAATTGCTGGTAGTTGTTCTATTTCAAAATTGCAATGTTGTTTAACATTTGGAACTTAATATAACTGATTAAGTTACAACCAAATTTTGCATGCTTTTCAAAAATCTTCCAACAATAACTATAACGAACTACAGTCATAAAAATAATTCTATCATTTATATCCTCTCTTTCAAGTTTAGGTAAAATGACTATAGTTACAATTATGACTCACAGCAAAGCGCGGGCATTCTTACTAGTTATAAACTAAATAGCTTTACCCAAATATAAATGACCCTTGCCCCTTAACCCAAAGAAAAACCCTAGCAACTATGTCAAGCAACCAGCAACTACTAGCACCGCGAAGCACTAGTCATTCTTGTCATCAAGTACAACACCCCCAAAAGTGAACCCACCAATAGAATCAGCAAAATAGTATTGGCAGTGAAGACAATTGTGCTATGTACATAACTAATATCAAATTGAATTTTCTTTTCTAGACAAAATAGTATTAGCTTTGAATAAAGAGTTAAGCAAAATAAATAAAAATAATATGTGATGAAAAATTATTACACTATGCAACATTCAAAGAATATCATAGCTAGATTGACGATTGACCTAGTCTGACAAAAAAAATCAAGTATCATATTAGCTTTATCTAAATTCATGAATGAAGGATATATTCATAAATATTTGAGTATTTCATTTCTTGACAGAGATATAACTCATGACCATTGGATAAATGATTCTTGATGATAATGAGGGGCCCAACATTCTTCTATTCTTGCTAATAACATTTTCTATTTCAATTCATGTATAGTTTGTGAATGTTCAAAATTGAGAGTATGTATATCTGTATTTTTTTAGGGCCGGATGGTTTCTTTATTTATTTATTATTATTTTTTATTAATTGAGATGTCAATCCATTAAAAAGTAGTGAGAGGCAAATATTACATAAGGAGCCCTTCTAATGAGGACCACTAAAATGATGACTAGTTGATAACTTTTGTGTTAGCACTTTTCGATCACATTTCCGCAAATCAATCATTAGATGTTTAAATATTTATGTGTATATTATTTATGCAATTTTTCAACCAATTTAAAAATTGTTAAAACATTCATAATCGTGATTTATTAGTTATGAACATGAATGGTTCATGTTTGATAGATTTAGTTTGTTTATTGATTTGATCTAGTTCGGTATCTTAACGATTAGCAATTTAGAAGAACATTTTTATAAGTGATCTACTTATGTATACATAAACATCTAATGGTTGATTTGTCGTGATGTAATAAAAAAGAGGTCTCCCAAACCGTTGATTAAAAAGTCCTCATTTTAGTGGTCCCTCATTAGAAGGGCTCCCACATTACATAGTAACACGCCCAATAAAGAGCCGGTCAGAAATGAGCTATTGCTAAGAGCCTTAGAACCTAGAACCTTACGTAAAGATGCCTTTGATAGCAATCGAAACCTAGTAATCAAGAGAACTTGACACTATCAGGAGGGGAACCAGACTAAGCCAAATTTTCAACCCAATTTATTCTTAAAACTTCCGGGGCTGCCTATGCAGAGGGGGCTTCCCTAGAAGCACCTACAGTCTACATTAGAGGCCAAAAGCCCAAACCCAAGATAAAAATACTAAGCCCACCCGAAAGTAGCCCTAGCAAAGTGTGCACTTGAAAGGCTAAAAAAAAAAAAAAACCTAACTAAAAGCTAATTAAAAAACTAAAAATAACAGCCCACAATGGCCCAAGGCTATAAAATCCAAAGCCGAAGGGATTTGACCAAATTGATCTCAGCCACTACTACCTTGCTCAAGGGCATTTGAGCACCGCCGCCGCCGCAACTCATTATTCGCTACCGAAAGGCCACCACGTCGTCTTGACACTATCATTCTTAAGTCATCACCGAAACTTAGTGCAAATAGTTTCCAAATCTAAATGAAATTGAAACCTGCGCACCCAATGGTCAACACCTCCCTTGATGCAGCCTTCAACGTCGCCGTCGCTTGGAGCAGAGATGGATCGAAATCCGACCTACCCCCATTGCTAGTCATCACTCATTTCTCCGATGTCCAAGTTCACCTTGCCACCGAGAAGCATAGAAAAAAACTGAAGGACCAAATACAATTGTCTTCAAGCCATCGACCCTAGAGGCTAAGACAAAAGAACTACCAGTCCTACAACAAAGCACCACAGCAACACGGCAGTACCAGAGCTAGGGCTTGGAGAAGTTGTAGTTTTAGAACAAGCATAGCACTAGGATTGATGATTCCTTTGTAAACTTACATAAACTCATAAAGAGCTTATTTTTTTTTGTTAAAGATAGGAAGAGACAACGCCTTAATAGTTGCATCTATTACACTATAGCGCCAAGCATAGAAAACACCCACTCTGAAACCAAAAATAAAGGATAATAAAAAAAATTAAGAATTCATGATTTATATGCTTATGTGAGGGGAGGAGCATAAAACTCTCAAAATCCAAAAACCAGCTCAACCCATATCCCAGATGACTCATAAAGCATGCATCATTTGTACAAAAATCACTTAGGTTCTCAAACATGAACTCCAGTAATTGCAGGCTAAACAGCCTAACTCAATCAAATATAAACGACCCATGACCCAAAGAAAACCCTTGTAACTATGTCAAGCAACTAGCACCGCAAAGTACTGGTCATTGTCGCCATCAAGTACAACACCTCCAAAAGTAAAGCCACCAATAGAATCGGCATAATAGTATTGGCAGTGATAATAATTGTGCTACGTACATATTTAATATCAAATTTAAAAAAAATATTTTTCTTCTAGACCAAATAGTATTGGCCTTGAATAAAGAGTTAAACATAAATAAATAAATAGCATGCTCATCATTAATACACTATGCAACATTCGAAAAATATCACATAGTGACGATTGACCTAATATGACAAAAAAATCAAGTATCACATTAGTTTTATCTAAATTCATGAACGAAGGATATATTCATAAATATTTGAGTATTCATTTATTAACAGAGATATCACTCATGATCATTGGATAAATGAGTCTTGACGATAGTGACTAGCTTATAGTTTAGGTGGTTTTCATTTTGTGATTGAAGTGTTTGAGTTCAAATATCACTCAATCAATCAATCTAGTCAAAAAGAAAAGGTTGGTACATATTAATGATGAAATACCATAAAGGAGAATCAATATTTTAACTAACATAACATCAGGGTCTCCAATTCCAACTCCATTGTTAGGTTACTTTTAGATATTGATGTTCAATTCTTATCCTCCTATCTTGGATCTACTTTATCGTCTCATCCATGGTCTGTTGATGTTTACAATAGGACATACTATTTTGTGCTTTTGAGAATAATTAATAGACAATTCATATTGGGGGTTATTCTCCAAGTAGATGCAGACGAACCAAGAATGTCCTTGTTGATTTGGAGTCTTGGACTAGGACTTGAAGAAAGCATGAATATGAATTGCCATCAACCTAAACTTGCAACCACAAATCTACCTAATAACTTGGGTTTTTTGTAAGAGGCTTAACATTTATTTCATTTTTGTTTCTTTTGTAGAGGACAAAGAGGCCAAACGTTGCAAGATGCCATACATGTAGAAACAAAAGAAGAAAAAGGAGATAACAACATTAACATAATTATAAATTTTCAGCTTAAGTCTCCAAGTTTTGATTTATGAAACTCTAGAATATATTTGGGGGTACACGATGCCAAAAATTCCATATTCTAAGCATTAATAGAGCGTTTTGACTAATAACAAAGGACTTCACTAAACTTATGTATTCAAACATAGACACTAACTAGTAAAAATTGTTACACTAACTACTCTATTTGTTTTACAGTAGTGGTGGCAACTCATTGTTTTGGTTTTGATGTTTGATTCATTGTCGATTGGGGAGTTTTTTAGTTGGCAGATTTGGGATTTTTTTTTGAGTTGGTTATGAAATTTTCTCAATTACAAATTAGTACAGCCTTGCTTCTTCCCACATCCCACTACACCAATATTAGTGTTGTGTAAATCTACCCAATTAAGCTAGCTAAGCTCACAGGTATGAAGTGTAATCTATGCATTAATAAGATGTAATATTTATGTGATGATGATTTTGTGCATTAATATAGAAACAGTAATAAAAGATCTTGTATTTGCAAAGAAAGAAAAATATTTCTCTTTTATTGAAGGAAAAATATTTCTCTTTATGAGGAAAGAAAAATACCGGCCTCACTACAAAAAGTAAAAAATCATTCAAATAATCTTGAGATAAGTTACCATGAAAATTCAGTAGGCCAATTCGATCATTGCATTGGATTCAGTTACGTTACTGATGTATGTACTCGATTTTTATGTTCTTATAGTTTACCATTATTGTACGAGTGTTCAACTATTCGATGAGCCTAACCTAGTGACTTGAGAGCTAAGATGAGAGCATCAACCCTCATACCAACTACACAGTGCTATGAAAACCTTATTTGAGACATGAATTAATTGGAGAACACTTATTTTGTAAAATTGGTACAAAAATAGAAAATCAAAGTATATATAAATAATTTTAAAAATTGGTAGACTCTTGTACCTCTAGCTAAAGATGCCCTTCATGTGGCTAACGCTTAATTCCTCAACCCTCGTTGTGCTCAGATTATGATTTAAATGTACCATTTAAAAGGATAGATTCAAAATCAAAATTTAAAGAAAAAAGTTAAGTGAAATCTAACCGAACCGATCATATGAATCAAATAATTAAATATCAAATAAAAAAATTAATAGTGATGAATGCTGAAATTGGACATGAACAAAATCAAAGGAGTGTCAACAAGTTTCCTAAAATATAAGGTGACGATGGATCTTGTACTTGGGGGTTTTCTTTTTTTAGGATGACAAAATGATTCTCTATTTACTTCCATTTAATTTTTACAAATATGTAAAAATCTCAGACTTAGAACAGAATACGACAAGACAGTCCTCATCATATTTCAGTCTTCAGACAGAGAGAGTGACCCCAGATGCAAATTTGGTCTACAAATTTAAGATTTCATCTGGGAGGCGCCAACTTAAAATCCAAAAACCCTAAACACAAAAACCCAAAAAACCAGATAAAAAAA
>LYNE01001672.1:6101-16182 GCA_001662545.1 Rosa x damascena
AAAAAAAACATCGCTACACACGCCTGTATCAACACGCGCGTGCGCTATGATTGTTTTATTTTCTCGAAATCAAGTATGTTTTCTTTATTTTATTTTATGATTTTAACAAAGCATCTGAATTTTATTATATTTTGTTATATTAAGCATGTTTAGTAGATAATTTTGATTATTTGAAGCATGCCTTGTTATTTATGTTTTATATAATTACCTTTAGGCATGCATGATTATATATTTCATTGTTTATGGTTTATTTATGGAATTTTGAGCATGTTTTTATTTTATTTATCCTTATATAAATTATTCCTAAGCATGCCTTTATATTATGCTATCGTTTGTATTTCATTTTATGCATGATATATTCTTGCTATCATTATGTGTAGTATATAATTTGTTGTATATTTGTGAAATTTGAGCATGTCATGTAATTTATTTTTATATATGCTATGTTTAAATGTGCTATGGTTATTTTTAAAATGAAACGTATACAATCCGCTTTGCCATGATAATGAAAATTCATGCGCATTATCCATACACACTTACTGTGATAAAACATTTTCACATAGCATCAAAAGAAAAAAATGTGACCATTACGAATCTTGGTCTTGAAATCTAATTCATATTTCTGGAAAATAATTTACATGGATGTCTTTTTGACTACGTAATTTATATCTTCTCTCTTGTTTATGTAGATGGTTGATCCAACTCGACCTGAATTTGACATTTTGGACTCAGACGGACTTGAGTACCACCGTTGGGTTTTCGATGTAGAAACTGCCTTTGTGGCAAGAGACTACACTGCCACCATCAAAACTCCCACTGATGATGGACCGTCTGATAAGGTGAAAGCAAATGCCTTAATATTTTTGAGGTGACATATTGATCCTAGCCTACGCTGGGAATACCTTCAGTTGAAGACACCCAAAGAACTGTGGGATGCCCTTAAGGGACGTTTTGGGAGCATTCATGACACCTTGCTCCCAGAACTGACCGTTCAGTGGAATGAAATCCGCTTGCTTGACTACAAAAGGGCCAGTGACTTCAACAAGGACATGTTGCGCCTAAAGGGACGTCTAAATTTCTATGGAAAGGAACTCACAGAAGATGATATGATCCAGAAGACTCTTTCCACTTTTCCTACTTCAGCAATTATACTAGCGAACTAGTATAGGCTGGAGTATGATAACAAAAGAATCACAACCTTCAACAAGCTAATCAACCTACTGCACGTGGCTGAGAGGCATAATGAGGTTATGTTGAACAACAATGCCAGGCCTGTTGGGACAAAGAAAATTCCTGAGGCTAATTATGGCAAAGTGAAAGGTGGAAAGAACCCCAATGCAAAGGGGGTTGGACGTGCTGATCCCTACCCACGTGGCACCAATGCCCCACGTGGCAAGGGACGTGGGGGTCATGATATGGGCCGTGAAGGCCCTCCCAATGTATGGCGCAGAGATGGTGGTGCTGGCCCTAGTGGCCATGGAAACAAGGTGCAAAGGGCACCTAAGAACCCTTCAGTCAAACATGATAGAGTTGGCAATGAACCATGTTATAGGTGTGGAGTCATTGGGCACTGGTACAAGAACTGCCAAGCAAGCAACAGAGTAGCAGCCAATTACAAGAGGTATAGGGAGTCTAAAGAACAAGAGGCTCACTATATGGAAGAAGGAGGCCATGACCCAGACGTCAACCTCACAATTGCAGACTTTAATGGCAACAAGGACCTTGCTAAGTCAACCGATGCCCCAGATTTTGACTGATCTGCTTTATTTATTTATTTTCCAAAGACAGTTGTGAAGGCATAATGCCTCATTTTTAATTAGACTATTGCTTGGTCTTAAAGTTTATCTTCAATCATGGATTGATGAATAAGATTTCTGAACAAGACCTTAATTTGATTATCGTTGGCTTATTAATAAATTTTGAATTTTATTCTGAAGCACTGAATTTATTCAAATTTATTTACTACACATATTTACATGGTTCAAAATAGCAATATAAAGATGTAAAGCAATACATCTAGAGAAAAATTATTTGAATGAAGATTATCATTCTACCAAAATAGAAATACTCTAAAGAATATGAGATATGCTCTGTATGCACCAAGAGCTAATCAATCCTTGTTAAGATTCAAAGATATTCGTGCCAATGATTATCATGTACAAACACACTGTGAGAATGAAACTGAATACTTTTATATTACCTCTAATAAATGTGGAAGGAAATGCATTTTAGAGAAACTTATGAGTCAATCTAGTGGACTGTACCTCACTACGATTCGGATCATTGAATCCTATGCTATCACCAACAATGAAATGTGGAACACTGACTCATACAGGCTTTGGCATGACCGCCTAGGGCACCCCGGTCGTGACATGATAATCAGTATTTAAAAGAACTCACACGGACATCTCTTCTTTCGAGTGAAAAATAAAATGGGACAAAAATCCGCCACACTGCAAGGTGTCGGTCCTAGTACTAATCAAATGCAGTCATTGCTTTCTGAAATACCAGAAGCACTACCTCCCATTATGCCTCATTGACTATTTCAAAGGCACATCACTCGTTTTGCAAAGCCTGCTCTTTAGCAAAAACAGGATCGAGACCTTCCTATGCTAAAGATACAAAACAAAACATTCCATTCTTACAAAGGATACAAAGAGATGTCTGTGGACCTATCCATCCAGATTGCGGACCATTCAAGTACTTTATGGTTCTGGTGGGTGCTTCGACAATCTGGTCACATGTCGTTTTATTGCCACAAGAAATGCTGCAAAACTCCTCCTAGCACAGATTATACATTTAAGGGCTCACCACCCTGATCACCATATCAAGTCTATAAGGCTTGATAAAGCTGGAGAGTTTACATCAAAAGCATTTGATGAATATTACATGTCTATTGGGATAGAGATAGAGCATCTTGTACCCCATGTGCATACACAAAATGGTCTCGCAGAAACCACTATCCACAGGCTACAGATAGTGGCTAGGGCATTGGTTATGCACACCAACCTGCCAATATATGCCTGAGGTTATGCAATATTGCATGCAATTTTACTTATTCGTTTCAGACCCACTGCTAGCCAACCATTTTCTGCGTACCAGTTGGTAACTGGAAATGAGCCTGACATTTCACACTTACGCATATTTGGTTGAGCAGTATATGTGCCTATTGCGCCCCCACAGCGCACCAAAATGGGTCTTCAGAGACGATTAAGTATTTATGTTGGATACGAATCTCTAACAATTATCCGCTATTTGGAACCCTTGACAGGTGATCTCTCTACCTCTAGATTTGCGGATTGTCACTTTGATGAGACAGTCTTCCCGTCGTTAGGGGGAGATAGGAAAAAGGATTTTCCAAGGAAACGACAAGAATTGTCGTGGTTTGTCCCCACTCTGTCTCATTTTGATCCCCACACTTTACAATGTCAAAGTGAAGTGAAAAGAATAATCGATCTTCAGAACATAGCAGATTCGATGCCTGATATGTTTTCTGATATCGCAAAAGTGACGAGATCACATATACCAGCTGCAACTGTGCCTGCAAGGTTAGAAGTCTCCAACAAAGGGCAAGGTGTTGCAGATAGAGGCACTGCAACCACACTTAGTGAAGGTGTGGTTGAGGCCGTGGCTCCCCAAAGGAAGAGGGGGAGGCCGCTTGGTTTGATTGACACTCACCCAAGGAAGAAGAGGGTGAGTAAGGCACAAACTGATCCATTAATCATCAATGTAGAGAATCCCTCTCATGAGATTGTCTCTGATTACAGTTATGTCCATGAATCAATACTGGAGGACTTTCCGATATTTGAAATGATTCCAGAGAACAAAGAAATCTCAATGGATTATGAGAGTGCGTATGAGTTGATAGAAAGATCTTCCATACACATTGATGATGAATTTGCAAACATTTGCTGCTCAAGAAATCATAGAGCATGATGATATCGAACCATGCTCTGTTGCAGAATGTCAACAAAGAGTAGATCGGCCTAAATGGAAAGAAGCAATCCAGGCATAATTAGATTCTCTGACAAAGAGACAAGTATTTGGTCAGGTAGTGCTAACCCCACCAAGTGTAAAGCCTGTAGGACATAAATGAGTTTTTGTCAAAAAGCGTAGTGAGAATAATGAAGTCTTGAGGTACAATGCTCTCCTTGTGGCGCAAGGTTTCTCACAACGCCCTGGAATTGACTACAAGGAGAATACTCTCCCGTAATGGACGTTATAATGTTCTGCTACTTAGTTAGCTTAGTAGTATCCGAAGGACTAGAAATGCAACTCACGGATGTGGTTACTGCATATCTCTATGGGGATCTAGATTCAGAGATATATATGAAAGTGACAGATGGCCTTACATTACCCAAGTCAAGTGACTCTAAACAACAAAGTGCGTTTGCAATTAGGTTGAAACGCTCACTTTAGGGATTGAAATAATCCGGGCGGATGTGGTATACCCTTCTAAGTGACTACTTAATTGGGAAGAGATATAAGAACGATCAATTATGTCCCTATGTATTCATAAAGTAAACAAGTTCCGGATTTGCAATTGTAGCAGTATATGTCGATGATATGAACATAATTGGTACTCTTTATGAAATAAGAGAAACCGCGAGCTACTTGAAATCTGAATTTGAGATGAAGGATCTTGGGAAAACTTGATTCTATTTAGGCCTTGAACTAGAACACCGAGTTTGTGGAATACTAATCCACCAGTCTGTGTATGTCCAAAAGTCAGGCGATATAACATGGAAAAAGCGCATCCTGCTAGCTCTCCCATGATCAGTCAAAGCTTGGATGCAAGGAAATATCCATTTCGTCCAAAGGAAGATGACGAAGAGGTGTTGGGAGCTGAAATTCCATATCTAAGTGCAATAGTCGCATTATTGTATTTAGCCCAATGTACTCGACCAGACATTGCATTCTCAGTAAACTTGTTAGCTAGATTTAGCTCAACGCCAACGCAGCGTCACTGGAATAGTATCAAGACCAATTTCCAATACCTAAAAAGGAATCATTGACTTGAGACTGTTCTTTCCCTACAGAGAGACAAGAGGGACCGCAGATGGAACTGCAATCCCTAAAGGAAATGTTGATGGCAAAAACGCCACTCACTACACTAAAACGCCAAATGACGTTTTGGTCGGTTTTGCTGATGCTGGATACCTCTCTGACCTACATAAAGGTCGTTCCTAAATTGGTTATGTATTTACCTTTGAGAACATGGCGATATCTTAGAGATCAACCAAGTAAACCCTTGTGGCTACCTCCTTGAACCACTCAGAGATCATTGCTCTACATGAGGCGGTTCGTGAGTGTGTATGGTTAAGAGCTATCTTCACACATATTCGAAGAACTAGTTGTTTGAATTCTACCATTGAAGAGTCTACTTGCATTTATGAAGATAATGCAGCTTAATTGTATCGAACAGATGAAGCTACGATATATCAAGGGTGATAATACAAAACACATATCGCCAAAGTTTTCCTACAATCAGCAACAACAGACCCTCCTCAAGATTCAAGTGAATCAAGTAAGGTCTGAGGAGAATATGGCAGATTTGTTCACCAAATCACTGCCTAAGGCCACATTTGAGAAACATGTGAAAAGCATAGGAATGCGAAGATTTTCCAAGCTCCCTTGATTAATGTAAAGATCAGGGGGAGGTGTAGACGTTATGAGGAGTCTAACACACACATGTCATCCTCAAATGTAAAAGGTGCGTTGTGCTCTTTTCCTTCGATCAATGTGTATTTTTTGTTACTTGGCAAGGTTTTTAGTGAGGCAACAACTCATGTACCATTTCATCTTTGACTTGGCACAAGGGGGAGTCTTAAAGGAAAAACACATTATGTGCCTTCGTCAAAGTGATTGACGGAGAGGGAATCAAGTAATTAGCAATCACCATCAATCAGCATGGATCAAGGACCAATCAGTAGTTAATGTCATCATTGTAATTGATATTTCCGTTGTAATTCTCTCCCTATATAAAGGGGCTATGAAATGAAATGAGTAGACCAATTCCAATTGTCATTTTACTTTAACAATATATATATATATATATATATATATACAGCCGTTCTCCACTGCGGACGTCCGCAGCTTTTCGATCCGTACGGATTTCCAGTTTTGACCCACTTTTCGATCATATTTTCACATCTTAACCGTTCAGTTTTTAGGTCATAATGTATAGATCACCTCTGCAAAATTTCAGCCAAATTGGTGATCGTTAAGGCATCAAAAACTGCAATTTACATCAATGTATACGAACGGTTCCGGTTCGACAGATTCGGTTCGTTCGTGTAAATTGCAGTTTTGGATGCCTTAACGATCACCAAATTGGCTGAAATTTTGCAGAGATGATCTATACATTAGGACCTAAAAACTGAACGGTTAAGATGTGAAAATGTGATCGGTAAGTGGATCAAATATGGAAATCCGTAGGTTTTGGCTTAGGTGCGGATATCCGCACCTGAGCAAGATTATATATATATATATTCAGGTTTCTTTTTCATATATATTTTTTGAATTGAGCCCACGGTGCGAAATAGTATATTCATTACAAGATTACAACAAAACTGGGTATTAATGACCACTGCATTAGTCACTGAAACTAGCAAATTTGGTCACTAAATATGATTAGTGACCAAATTTTGGTGGTCACTATAGGCCCCTCACTAATTCTATTTAGTGACCAACTTACAACTGTTGGTCACTAATTCAAAAGGTCTTTAGTGACCACGATTGTATGGTCACAAATAATAATGGCATTAGTAACCTACATGTTCATCACTAAAGGTGTTATCAACAGTCACTAAATTGCAAAATCTGGTCATTAAAAACCATTCACTTGCATGGTTTTAGTGACCATATTGCTAGGTCATTAAAAACCATTCATTGACAAATCAAAATATTTTCAATACGTAGACATTATCCAATTTTTCATGCAATAACCTACTCAAAGTAACTTTCTATATTCCAACACAACAAAATGAAACATATATACTCTGAAACCAATTATCTATATTAAACTAATCCAATCCAATAAGACATGAACTCCATCATGAAATAATTACTTCGCAAATCCAAAATATACAATTGTCAATATCCATCCTTCATAGCAATTTCAAAATAAACAGGAATACATATAAGTCTTTCTTGCCGAGTTTTTGTATTCCAGAAGCTGATCGAGGGATACCTTGCCCTTGTTGTCAGTATCCATAAGTTGAAATGCCTCCTTTATGCCAGCTGCTTCCTCAACTGACAAATGCTCGGCTATGACCTGCATATACGATACTCAAAAAGTTTAAACATCAAGTGACAGATTTTGAAGCATATAAAAAGAAAGCCAACTTCCACACAATATACAAGTGACACAACATAAATTCCTTCCATATATAATTATGGGGGACATCAATAATATTGAAAAGGATAATAAAAAATACTTACCCCAAGAGCTCTTTTTTTTTTTTTTTTTCAATTTGTGCATTACAGAAAATTGTTTCAACCTTTGTCTCACAATCTCATCGAGTGGAGCATTTGGGGCCTTGGCATTTTGTGTCCAAGGATGATCTGCATGAAAAGAATTGAGTGGAAGTTATAATGGAAAGTAATAAACATTTGCAACAATATATCTTTGCCATTGTATAACATATCAGATTACTCTAATTAGCAAGTACTTCTTGAGCTATCAGCCGCTTCTTGGGGTCAGGATCAAGCATTTTTTTTTTTTAACCAGATCCTTCACATTTACCCTTTGAGCAAATATTTGGTACAGTTTTCTTGCTGGTACAATAAACTCCTGCACCAAGAAAAAAAACCCTGCGAATTTCATTCACCACTTCTTAATGGTACTATCAATAAAAAATTGAAATTGAAATGCACAACAAACAAAACAGACTCCAAAACAACAATGATATCCTAAAATTAATCGTAAAGTCATCAACTTCAAAATTAAGGTAAGCAAGAAAAGAAAACAATTTCACTTTGCTGGTTATTAACACAGTGTAGAAAATGTGCGATATCAATTTGTAAGTCTTCATAAATAGAAAAAAGTTCAAATAATCCATGAAGGCATCTAATTAACCTGACAAATATTTTTTTTAATACTGTTAAAAATATTATTGAAAATAGGTCACATACTTATAAACTGCAAATGATTAACCTATAGATTCAATCCAGGTTGTTGAAATAAAACAAAGAGGCAACTTTATAGATCTAATGCCACCAAATTGATGTACAACTATCCTCTCACACATGAATTCAACTGTTTAGGTTTTTCACAACCTACACTTGTTTATAAGGCTGAACCTAAACAATATTGCGATCTAAAACTCTTTCTGTGTATGAAAGATGATGATTAGTATGTAATAATCAAAATTCACTTTATCTTTTCCTTTTCAACTTTATTTTTCTCTAATAAAATTCATTTCAAATATTAAGGAAGATGACAACTAAGATAAGCGGGTTAATATCAACTGAACTTTTACTCTTAACTTAGAACTGCCTCCTTTATCTGGCCTGCAAAATAAGGCAAATGGAAATGTCAGACAAAGAACTTAGCTTTAGAAGAAAACTGCACTCCATATACATAAATAGGTAGAGCAGGACACATCTATATTAATTTGTAAGCTTTGTTCATAATAATTTTGTAGCTTAGATATCAGGAATTCATCAAACATAAATAAGATAATAACATGGTTTGCATCTTTCCCAGTACTACATCTTGTTCAAACACTAAAACAATGAAAAGAAAATTAAAATACCCTCCATCAACGATCTCATCAAAGCATAAAGTATATATCCAAGTTATCTAATGCCTCCCTTTTGTCGACGTTGTTCCTGCAAATAGGACATATATGAATATATAGCAAAAGGTCCAAAACTAAATAATGAACGTAAAAAAGAGCTAGAGGCAAGAGTTATGAGTAACTCTACCTCAAGAGAAGGGCAGCTCATCAAAGAATCCCTGAAGTACAGTGGCTAAATGAGTTCATTTTCATCATCACCTCCGGTCACCAAAAAGTGAAGGTCTTGAACAAACTTATATATAACTACGTTGCACTTGCACATTGTAACCTCTGCTGCATAAGATAAAATAGTAAATTATGAAGACTGAAATTCTGGTGATTTAACATGACTTTTTGTAAATGATACCATTGTTGCATACCTTCTATCCATGCATTTGTCTTTAGAGTCTTAGTGAACACAGATTGTTCAAGCTAGCTTAGCAGCAATTGTTGGCCAATTATCAGAGTAACATGCTTCCCTTCAGAGTCTAGAAGAAGAATGTTCTTCACAAATGAGCTTGAATCCTAGATGGAAAAATATTATATCAGAATAGTACGTGTAAAGATCACCCCAAATCCTATACACAGTTAGGCTAATGGATCCATTCAATACAAATCAAGAATTCTATTTAAATGGCATCAAGCTTCTATTCATCATGGCAGTCCAAATTCATACACCAAAGCAACATTTACATATTCTACCAAAAGTATGTCAGGTCCAAACCAAGGTGTAATTCATCCTAGCTTGTGATCCTTATTAGAATTCACAATAGCACTGTATCCTTGGATCTTAATTCCGCTTGAACATTACTCACTATTTGTAAGGTGTCCAATGATTCAAAATTAGTAAAACCCCAGAATCAGCAAAAAAATTTATACACATTAGTTGGTGACTTCAGCTATCAACTATCAAGCTTGTAAAATACATAAAAGATTTGAAACTGGGAGACACAAAAGAAACCTAAAATTCAAAATGAATAGTTTTGCTCCTAATCAAAGAATGTACAAAGATCTGAAACTGGGTAAGCACAAAAGAAATCTAAAATTCAAAATGAATTGTTTTGCTCCTAATCAAAGAATATACAAAGATATGTCGCCGTGAACTCAAAATAATCATAGCTTAGTTCCCAATCAATAATTGCACCGAACAAATCGATAGAGGTAATTTGAACTCACATATATCCCCAGAAATGCTAGAAAACTCAAAAATAATGTAATTAGTCTAAGCATGGGTAGAAGAAAACTCATATCTTCATCAAAGTCACTATCTATACATAGAAACTTGAAGGTCTACTTCA
>LYNE01001672.1:19913-35493 GCA_001662545.1 Rosa x damascena
GTGGTGGTGTTGTGAATTCTGCAACCTGCATCTTGGACTTGGGCTTATGGTTTGTGGGTGTCGTGGCTGCAGGTGATGGGATGACAGGGGAGGTGCAGTTGGGGTGGCGGTGTTATGAATTCTGCAATCTACATCTTGGGCTTGGGCCTGGTGATTTGTGTGTCTGGGCTTTGGCTATGGATCCATATTATTTTCTATTGTTAATTTACTGTTTTTTATTTTTATACTTAGTAATATGTGGCTTTATGTTGGAAATTAGTCCCTACCACTTTTGAATAGAGCGACGTGGGCGTTGTCCCGGTATGCCCACTCAGAGTGCCATGTCTGGCCTAGTGAGGCGACAAATTATTTGCATGAACAAATGGATGCAACCTCCTAGTGGCAAGATGAAACAAAGTGTCACCGGATTTATTTCGGTGCGGCAACATAGTGGGAAAGCTATGCTATTTGTAATGATGTTTATTCGTGATAGAGTTATCTTTCCGGTATGTCATTGCTATGTTAAAGCAAATGGAATAGTCATTCGTGCACTCTTTGCTAATTGGTGCTTATTAGAATACATAGATTTTGTGGAGACTCTTGATATTATTTCAGGATATTCTCTCGGTGCTTCTTATAATTTGGGGTTCAGGTTTCACGTCCCCCCTTGTATTCTGCAGTTTCATTAATCAAGACTTGAGGACAGCAGCACCAACCCCATTTCAAAAAATTAAATATCCTGATTTGAATTTAAAAATTGACTTCTCCTAGCTTAGTTCATGCTCAATTATTTTCTCATCCTAATAGGTTTTTTTTGTCTCATTCTAAAAATAGGTTTAGATCTATCTAAGGATGAGTTTATATTTCTGATTTGTCCATTTTTTTCTTCCACAATAGCCCTCAATTATTAGTTTTGTTGTCATAAATCTATTTCCTTCTCTCATTTTCGGGTTGATTACTTTTTTTTTGATTCTGTATTGTCTTCATTCACTAATTTTCATTCCAAGTGTCGAAAAACATCTTGACAAACACACAACTAGCCTAGCTAGGAGAACATGAGCACAAACAAAAGAATGAAAGAATCTCCTCTATTTATGGGATTGCCCTGTAAATTTATTGTTGCTGACTCTAAAACTAGTTAACTTCACTGCTCGTTAGAACAAGAAGTCGGAATTTCACCGTGGAATTGATTACTGGACAAGTCAAGCATCTGGAGCCTTTTGCTGAAGGGTAGACAAAATGGTATCTCCATAAATAAGGTTGTTGCTCAAAGCCTCAAATCAAGAATTTCAAGACAATTCAAGAACAAGAAAAGTTTGGTTTGCTTTAGCGAAAAGCGAATTGTGGGAGAGCATCCACTACCTAACATCGAGGTCATGGGTTCGAGTCACTATGGAGGTAAGAGTGAATGAGTGAAGCGTGTGAGATATCCAAGTGAGGAAAAAGCAAAAATACCTCCTTTTTGGAGGGTAACTTCGAATGGTTGATGCAACCACCTTGATTGCCGGTTATGCCTTTCCAATGGCAACAATTGACGGAAGTTCAATTTTAAAAAGGAGAAGCAAGAGTTCGGGCAAAGGACATGAGAGAGTTACATTCAGTTTGTGTTGATTGAGTTATTATTAGTCTAGAGGAATTTTATTTACAATTATTCTATGTGTAATTAGGAAAGTTGACTAATTATGTGTAATTAATTAATTTATAATACGTTTTTAGAGATGAATGATTAAAAATAATAAGTAAATAGTTATCATTGATTGATAATAAAGAGATGGATTTTTTTTTTGGTAAAAAGAGAAAAAATTATAGAAAAACCTAGTTCCTCACTTCCTCCATCTTCTTCTACCTTTGTTTCTTTTATTTTTATGGGCTTATTTATTTTATTTTTTTTTAGTAAATGAAGATTTCATTGATAATTGTAGGGCAAAATGACACTTACAAATTTCCCAGAAACGAGAATCATGCACCATTCACTTAAGACATCGAAGTTCACTTAATCAAGGAGCCTAACAAACTACAACATTACCCTACAAAGAGATAATTTTGTGTGAAAATTTTCTTTGCAAATGCTCTCAATTGCGGTGCACAAGAAGTGTTCATTATCAAGATGTAAAAAGAAAACATCATAATCTGCAGGCTAAAAAACCACCCAACTACACCCGTTAGCGCTCATTAAGGAACTAACAAGCATAGCTCCCTAAAAAAAAGGAATTATTGGAAATAAATAGCAAAATACTATTTAAAATCCTAGTAGCCAAAAAAGCACAAGGCCCAAGGAGAAGATAGCCCAGAGCCAAAAAGAAACCCGATCCCAATTCACCACGTCCCAGCACAAGTGCGCTCCCCACAACCGCCTCTACCTGTTATCTGCTGCCACCGCCACGTCACACAAATTGCGACCACGCCATCATGACTCCATCACAACGAAGACATCTCCAGAACCTAGTGCAATAGGCCAAATCCAACCGGAGTTGGAAAAAACCAAACGCGCTCGGAGTTTGAAGACAACTTCCTCGATACCGCCCTGCTGCCACTGCCTGAAGCATAATTGATCGATCATCGATCCAACCCCAACTCCAGTCACCGCCTTTACATCGATGTCGAGCCCAACCTTGTCGCCGAGAAGCTTCGAACCAGATCAAGAGAGACCCAGCAATTGCCTCCAAAACCATCAAATCCAAAAGACAAGGCAAATGAAAGTGCCCATCCGGCAGCTAGCACAACAGCAACGCAGCTAAGCCGGCGCTACCATGGGCAGTTGCCGGACAGGAACATTGTGGAGATTGAGTCGCTCTCTCATGGCACAGAGGCTAAGAGAGCGAGAATAGAGCACCAAGAAAAAAATAATAATAAAAATAAATAAATAAAATAATAATAATAATAATAATAATAATCTCGTGGCACAGAGGCTAAGAGAGCGAGAATAGAGAACCAAGAAAAAAATAATAATAATAATAATAATATGAAAAATGAAAATATGAAAAAATGAAAAAAGAAAATAAATGTGCCTAATAAAATTCATAAAATAAAATTGAAAATGCTCATATGATCATCTACGAGCAAGTAGGGTCATTGGGTCAAGACACTGTTTACTGCCACTAGACATGTATTTCCACCCGTTCTGTTTTTTGACCGTTCAGTTATTGTTCATTGAATTTTTTATTAATTAATTTATTTTAAAATTAAAATATATTTTATGTAAATAGATGGTAATAATGGACATAGTGTTGCTTCACGCCCTCCCATATATCTCTTTTCTTTCATTCTTTATCCAAAATATCATTTTGGCTTACATATTTCCAAGACTTACATAATTGAATGTCTTCCTCATTCGTCCATCTCGTCCCAAATTCAGCATTTTCATCTACACTTTGATCTACGGTTTGTTCTGCCATATTGGATATAAAAAAAATTTGGGAGATGAGAGCTATAGGAGGAGGAAGAAACACTTTATATGAAAGATAATTTTTTGGGTGTGAGAGGTAACATAAATTGTAGGTATTTATAGGAAAATTTTTAGAATTTTTTTTGTTACCGTTATATATATATAGACACACACACACATACATTAATTATAAACCATAAGATTGCTTTATTAATTGAAATGATGAAAGGTCCAGATTAAAGGACCGTTGCTTTCAAACTTCCAAAAAGCCTAACGCCTACCTTCCACGTGTCCTATTTCAGAACCAGACCAAGCCACTACGCGACAAACTCGTCAGCCAACTCACGCCCCCACCGTCCAGCGCTAAACGACAAGAAATTGCTTCCAACGGGCCATGTAGCTCGTGTCAACTCTCCTTGCATCAACCATGACGTGGGCCTCGACTGGGCTTAGGCCAATGTGGCAACCAGTCTCACTGGGTCATGAAAAATGTTAAGAGCATGACATAATTCTTGACCTTTTGCAGATTGGGTCTCTTTCATGCTAATTAAACATCTGTCGGTGGAAGCCCATTTTTCACTCATGTCAGCCACCACTTCAGCATGCCCAGTTGGAAGCCAGTTAAGAGGGATGTGTGAACTTGCTCTAAAATTAGGGCTATGAATCAACTTGATATATTTGGTAAGCATTGAATTGAGCCTTCTCTAATTTCTTCTCTCTGCAATAATCATCTTCTCTACAATAATTATCTTCTCCATACCTGAAAATTGTGGGCCAAAGTTCTTTGTTGTTTTTTTTTTTGAAAGAGTTCTTTGTTGTTACATTAGAAGGGATTATAACTCTGATAGTTATCTATGAAAAAGTTCTTTGGTTGGTTATGAGTAGGAATTCATTTGTACTTTTTTTTTTTTCTGAAAGAGGGCTTGTGCGGCTGCCTTCAAGTTTTGATTAATGAAACTGCAGAATACAATGGGGGACATAAAGCCTGAATCCCATAGTACAATAACCATAGAGAGAACATCCCGAAATAAAATCAGGAGTCTCCACAAAATCTATGTATTCTAACATGCACCAATTAGCAAAGAGTGCATGAATGACTATTCCATTTGCTTTGACATAGCGGTGACATATTGGAAAGATAACTTTATTACAACGAAGCATCATTACAAATAGCACAGCTTTCCCACTATGTTGCCGCATGGAAACTAATCCGACGACACTTCATTTCATCCTGCCACTAGGAGGTTGCATCTATTTGATCAAGTAAACGACTCGCTGCCTCGCTAGGTCAGACAAGGCACACTGAGTGTGCATACAAGGACAATGCCCACATCGCCCTACCCTAAAATGGCAAGGACTTATTACCAGCATAAAGTCACCTTTGACTATAATTAAAAAACAATAAAACATAAGAGTAAAATAGTAAAAGCCCAGAGGCAAAGTCCAGGTCCAATTACCATTAAGGAAATGGGCAGCCCAGCATCCAGCCCAAATAACAATGAGAAATCTCACAACCCAGCCCCAACTTCGCATCAGAATCACCATTCCCTACCCACCACCGCAGTCGCAATCGCCGTCACCACCACCGCAACTACACCATGTATGCCAATACATTACCATCGTGGAAGGGAACCTATAGCCGTCGCAGTAGCCTAACATCCAAAACAAAGCAAAACTGGGTTGAAACTCTCAACATGCACCGCGCTGGGGTTGCAGACGAAGCGTTGTTCGACTCCATCGCCTCCACTCAGATCTCTCGTCACCAACCACCTTACGACCGATCTAGACCAGCCACAACCCTCAGCGCATCAATCTGTCCACAGACCCCACCTATCCTCCATCGATGCGCCGTCGCCCCGGGATGCTTTCTCACTGTATCTGTGGCGGGATTACAGAGGCCGAACCAAAACCATTTAGAAACCATTAAACATGGTAAAGTACAACCCGTTCGGCTACACTCACCACACTCCAAAGAGGCCAGAGGCTTGCCTCGGCACTGCGAGCCGCCGGAGGAGAAACAACGAGGCAAAATGATACCCTAGGTTTTTGGAATAGCGCGTGCGGCACGTTCAAGGCTATTGGTTTTTTTTCATTTGTACTCTTTCTTATCACGCATCAATTACTCATTTTCCAGCATTAATCGCTCGAGGGAGTATTCAGAGCACCGCCGTGCACTTGCACCAACACAAATAAATGGTTAGATTGCATTAAATACACTTTTTGTTTATTAAAAATAAAGTTGATAATAAATATCAAGAGTTGAGATTATTTTATAAGGGTTGGGTCACTTGCACCCTCGGTGCATAGAATAATTTCCATAATCGCTCTTTTTTGTCAATATTTTCCCACACAAGAATGAAAACCTTATGAAGTTTTAATTTATTCTCGTAGAAAATACCAAAAAATTAATTTTTTTTATGAACCAAATGAGGCATGACAGTTGCATAAGCACTAACATATATGTCCTCGTTGGCATTTCAGCTTCAATTATCATTAATATCAAAATTAACATTTAAAGTACTGGTCCTTCTATTTAATATCTGAAACATATTGATTCTATCATCTTTCTTTTTTTGGTTACATGAAACGGATTGAATTTCGAATAGATTGTATTTTTCTTCTTTCTATATGAATTAACGCTGAACATATGATATAGTATGGCCTTTTCATATCTCATGCAAGGCTCTATTTCTCTCTCTCTATCGATCTATAGAAGGTGGTATTGTTTTTTGGCGGTGAAAGGACTTTTATTGATGAAACAAAACTTCACAAACTATAGTACAAAATCCACAGAGTTGCTTATGGATTCTGCTAGCCTTGGGTGTCCAAGGGGTTTCTTGTTGTAATTCCTTTTTCTTCTAAAAAAAAAAAAACTCACAGAGTGGGGACAACATAAGCAAACAGAAGGGGGAAAACTGAACAAGACAAACAACCCAAATAAAACCCATCCATGCAGCAAACCCTCCAAGGGAGGAAAGCACTGGCGGATCCAAGTAGAAGCTTGGGCGGGCTCCAGCCCGTCCGAGATTTTTGGGTCTAAAAAAAAAAATAGATGTATACATTTTTGAAGCCACCCAAAGTACCATACTCTCCCGACTCCAGACCAGAAAACGACTTCGGGCTATTTGATCTGCCCAGTTCGGCACTCTCCTCCAGTCGTCCTCCTCATCTTGCCTTCTCTGCCCTTCTCCACTTCTCTCAGAGATGAAGACATCAAGACATCAAATTCTCTTGCTCTGAAAATCTGATATGCAACATTCTCTCCGTCTCCTTGTTCTGCAAATCTGCAATTGATTTCAATACTTATCAATTGACAATTGTTGTGCTATCTCAACCAGGAGCTTGGCCTCATTCGAAGGGCTTAGACCCTCAAACAGCAAGTTTGGTTCTCCAGTTGCAGACTGTAGTGCCATTGAACCACTCCTTCCGCTGCCTAATCGTCAAGGCCGCCAGCCCTTCACCAGTCCACCACCGTCGCTCCCAAGGTTGTTCTCAACCCTAAACTCCTGATTCATTTCTGTTGCATATGCGTTATTGGGTCTTGTAAAGATTTAGTTTTTGTGGATAAAGTTGGTTGTTTTGGACATTTTTTCCTACTTGGTGTTTTGTACTGTGTGGTAAAAAGGTAATTGGTAAAGATGATTTGAGACTTGAGTAATTGGTTAGCATGAAATTTATATGGTTGACTTTGGTAGTCTGATTGTGGTGAAATTGTTACCGATTCCTTATACCCTCTGCGGTTATATTGTGGGATGAAGCTAGTTTCTTAGTTTAGAGTTTAGACCTTTTTGAGGTTTTAGTTTTTTGTGTAATTTTAAGGCTCATCTGCACTTCTTCAGTGGGTTTAATTAAAGTATAACGCAGCAATTTTATTGTGCTAATGAGTAATCAAGTTTGGGTTTAATCAAGTTGTATAACGATGCTCTGTTAAGTTTGGGTTTAATTAAAGTGTTGTGCTAATCAACTTTGTGCTTCAAATAAGAGGCTTCTTTCTGTTTCTTTATTTAATTGTGAATGACACTATGAATTGGAACTACGAACTGGAACACAAAGTGAATGGCAAAAGCTTGAGTCCATTATTAGAGAAGCTAAAATCTACTGCTTTCCAAGGTACTTTTTTCTTTTATTTTCATTGGGCATATAAAATTGTGGCTTTTTTTAAATTAATAAAATTATCTCGCACCGTCGAGATTCTCCATAATATATATATATATATATATATATATATATATATATTGTGTTTAAGAAATCGAAGCCCGCCCAAGGTTTCAATCCTGGATCCGCCATTGGAGGAAAGGCCAGCAAGTGTCAAGACTGCCGCACAGCAAAACCTTAGGTGACACAGAGACGTCACATAATTCGTAATCGGAAACTTGGAGAACGCCCAAATCAACCCAACACAGGAACACCATAACAAATCCAACGCAATTGCAATTCCAAGGTGAAGTATTGTTTGAATGGAAAGAAATAGCCTACGATATGCACAAGGTAAATGCATGTGAAACAACTCATTTATTGTGTTATGGACACTAAAACAAATGTAAGCAAAAGCCACACATGTATTGCCATAAACACAAGGAATGTGGAAATTGGAGTCATACTCACTACTCTAGAAAATGCACGTCAACACGTACAAGCACGAAGCGTGGGGATGTATTATTTTATACTTGTTAAAGTTTTCTTTTTTGAAAACACAAGCAGGGCCCCAGTGTATATACACAACATTGCCAGGCATAATCAGCACAGACCGAGAGTTGCCTCTCATTGTTCGAATGGTCCAGCAAGTTACTGCAGGCTAAAAGGCATCTTGACTCGCCATCACGCGCTGCGCAAAGATAACATCTAAGGGAGGTCCGAAAGCATCAAAATGGAGGTTATCTGTCACACATCGAAAACAAGGTAGAAGTCAGTCGTCACCCCACTTATAAAAGGTGTACTTCTCTCTCTCTTTATTCATTACGCTTTTAATATCCACTCACCATGACTCTGTCAACATGAATGCATTGACTTACTTCAGCATCAGAGGAGCAGAGACCGCCAACCATGGTATTCCTCTTGACACTGGTGTATTTCATTTGACAGGTTCCAGTATCGCTTACCTCACTAAATCGTCCAAGACTCCGCACCCCTGGTCCACATTAATAGAATCCAACAGTATTCGATATCCAGAGAATTAACACCCGGATTTTACTGACATTGGTTTTTTAGTTTATGTGCTTAATTTCCTTGTTATTGGTTTTTTGTGTTTCTATTCATAAAAAATTCTCTCTTTAATTAGACTTTGTTGATCATAATGTGCAGGAAAAAAAATGTTGTTACTTAAAATCACCGCATATAAACATACTGTTTTAGTGTTTTTGATCTTTAGTATTTGGCTTGTGTTGTATTGCTTATGTTCATACATTTAACTGAAGCAAAGCCAACATCTATAACGAGCACACAATAGTTTAATTGAAGCAAAGTCACCCACCATAAGAGATATTGTGTGAAGATCAGTCGATTAGAGAATGTCGCTCTTATCACCACTAAATATTGGGATCGAATACTGCGCCAACAAAAAATACTCAATGATGGTGTGCACATGATCACAAAAACCGAAGAAATGTTTTCAGCCCTTTTGTAAAGTTTGAATTAGTACGGTCATATACCAAGGTCGGACTAATGTATATTAGAAACTCTTACAACAGAAAATTCTTTCATATAAGGGGGACCCCAGTCACTCCACCCTCGGATTATGAGGCAATCTTGGGATTCTTCCGACAGTCGACCAATTGGAGGAAAACTAATCGAAATGGTCATGTACATTCTTCAAGCCACTCACCATAGAAAATTATCTGGTGTATGATATTGCATTTGTACATGTCCAATCATAGCATATGCATATGCATATAAGAGCAAGTTCACATGTTGGGTCACTGAGTTAGAACACTGTTCATTGCTTTTTGATGTTTGTTTTCACTTGTTGGGTCTAGAGGCAGGACACTGTTCATTCAATATTCTATTAATTTATTTATTTATAACTGAGAAATATATATATATGATGTAAATAAATAGTAATGATAGACATTTTGGAAAACCTATGTGAGCCCGCGATAGTTGTACTGATTTGCCTTGCTTCATGTTCATCTATCTTATTTTTCATTCCATTATTCCAAGAGATTGTAGAAGAAAGTTTGTAGAAATTGATTATGAAAAATAGGAAGTCAGGCAATTTTCAATGGAGGGCTATGAGCTGGATTTAGATCTTAAAATCAAGATTTTTCTTCTCCAATGGGTGCTAAGATAAACCAAAAAGGATTTTGAGGGACTATAGGGCCAAAGTCTGGGCTACCTTTATTGGGCCCAACAACCCCAAAAACTGGCCCGAAAGTAGTCGGTTCAGGTTCAGCCAGTCCCTGTATCAATATGTCAAACCCTACCCGAAAAATGCCTTTCAGTCCAGTCTTCGGCCCAGTTCTTTCAGAGTAAAATCAGCCAGTGCCAAGGCCTACCTGAATCAAAAATTCATGAAAATGGCTGTGCAAGAAGCCTAGTCACTTAAAAGGATGCTCAGTCCATTAAATAAATTAAATGGGCCCATCAAATTCCTCATGAAAATGACAGTGAAAGAAGCCCTAGTCATTTATAAACGATGCCCAGTTTAAATGCCCATCTGTCTTGAATATAAATTATTTTTCATCGCATATATATGAATGACTTTTAGGGGTAGAGAGTAGAGACATTTCCATTTTCCATTTTTATTGTGAGGGTTTAGGGTTTAAGACTTGGTTTTGCAACAACTGAACTGGAGCAGTGGTCCAATTCACGGTTTACAGTTGGGTTCTGGTAAATTGAGGCCGTTGAGGTTCAAAGGAGTCTGGTAAGTACCAAACGAATTTGTTCTTAGTTGAAATTCCTTTTAAGATAAGCTCATAGCGATATGAGATATTGGGTACATTTGGTATGGAATGAAATGCTATTAGCTTCAGCTAAACTGTGAATTCGGCATTGAAAGGACTTTGCTTGATTGAAAAATGACTGTGTTTCAATGGAAAAGAATATGTTTTGTTAGAATTTCATCTCAAACTGTATGTATAGATGCTTAATCTTTTAATTTCTGCCGTGCCCATGAGTTGTATGATGTATTGATGATTCCTAGATGTTATATTGAGAAAATTTGGTACGGATAAATTTTTAGGAACTTCATCCAAACTGTGGGTTTGGTATTCGAGGACCCAATGTAATGCCCAAGCTGTACAAACAAACAGCGCATTTGTTTGATTGCAAAGGAGTGCTGCTTTGATTAAATCTTGAAGATCAGATGCTTATATCTACTTTGTGAGAATTTATGCTCAACTTTCTCTGTGCTGACGCTTAAGTTTTATGATTTCTTCTGCGCCCAGTAGTTGTATTGGGCTCAGTAGAATGGAGGTTTTCAGTATGATGGGAAATGTGCATATAGTTTGGTCTGTTAGTTTCTTTTTCTTTTTCTTTTTTGTTATTTCGTTCCAAGCAAATGTAGTTATGGTTTTTAAAATGAAAATGCTAATGCTAGTGAAAATGCATATGCAATGTATTCTTTTTTATCCTGGTATATGTTACAGGTGGGATTCAATCATCAGCTTGAATTTCAATATCTTCAGCCAGGGCTCTGAAGTATATGCCAGACGAAGATTTTCCTTGTGAGTTGTGACTATTATCTTCTGAATCTTTAACTTATTGGTTGGGGAATTGCTATTTTCTACAATTCAGGGTTTTAAACTAGTCTTTAGCGATTAGAGAATGTCTGCAGATGAAAAATTAAGGTTTCAGTTCAATAAGAAACTCAAAATAGCAGTTGGAAGTTCCAAGTTTTCAAATAGTGGAAGAAAGAAGGCTAAAAATAATGTCAATGAGAGTCAGAATGGTAAGAGAGAGAACCATAAATCAAGTGTAAGAGATAAGAAGTTTCATTCTGCTGAAGAACAGAGGCGGGGGGTTTTTGATAGAAGGAAGAGAATCCATGTTGATCGAGATGCAGCTTGGGAGGCTAACAGTAATGAGGAGGCACCTTATAGGAAGGTTTTATCTAAAAAAGGACAGAATCAATTGAAGTATGGTTATATTAATGAGAAGAACTACAGTGGATCTCCTTCACGTCCTCGTTACAAGTGGGGTTCTAATGAGAGTGCTTCTGAGACTATACGGTTTTCTCCCAAGGAGAGAAGTGCAAAAGTTTATAATAACTTCGGCAATGAAAAGAATAACAGTAGGTTTCCTTCTCGTCCCTGTTCTAAGTGGGGTTCTGATGGATTAGAGAATGCTTCTAAAACTAAACGTTTTTCTCCCAAGGTTAGAAGTGCAAAAGTTTACAATGAAACAAAATTTAAGGAGGCTGATAATTTTGGTAATGAAAAGAGTAGCAGTAGATCTCCTTCGTGCATGTCCTCGCTCTACATGGGGTTCTGATAACATTGCTTCTGAAACTAAACGTTTTTCTCCTAAGGTTAGAAGTGAGAAACGTTCCAATAAAACCAAAGTTAAGGATGATGATAAGATGGAATCCAGTACAACTGATGATGGTCGGAGTACTTCACTGAAGAAACATAACCAAATAAAACCAGACTTGCAAAAATCCCCAAATATATCTATTCCAAATACTGTGAAGAAAAAAGCACGGAACAAGAATATCTCGGATGAACTATCAGAGGTGCTAGATGGTCAGCTAAAGAAGAAGAAGCGAATGCGACTAGATCCATATGACATTTCAGATAAACGTCTTGATGAAAGTATTGCTACAAATGGTCAGTTTTTATCAATAGCTTTTGTGTGTATATCTTTTCTGAAATATATGTGTCGTCTTTTCTTAATATCAATTTCTTTTTGCTTAATTCTTTCTATACATATTATTGTAACCATTGGTAAGCAATACATTTTCTAAACTATATAAAGTAGTTTTCATTGTTTGTAGTTTTCTTTTCATGCAGAAAACTTAAAGGAAAGGAAAACTATGTTGAGGAAAACACTGAGATATCAAAGAGGGAGGAGGGCAGGCTACAACACTGAGCTTTCTGCACCATTGGATAATACTCCTTTCTCTATCAGCTCCGAAAGAGAGCGAATAGAGGAAAATGTATGTAATCCAAATCTAGATAAACATCCTCATGTTTGTAATATTGGATATATTTTTTTTCCATGTTTTCTGAAACAAGCTTAAATTTATTTATTGCGAGTGTAAGACTCTTTACTGACTCATATGAAACGATTGTTATTGATAACTAATGTTTGCAGATATTTAGGAGTAAATTGATATTTTTGCTGCTGCAAAAGTTTCATCATTTCCACCTCTTGATCTTCCAGAGATTACATTTGTAGGTTCGTTTGTTTTTTTTTTCACCGAAACCTTACTATTGCCTTTTTTTCTTTAACTATTGTTACTTTTATTTCTGATGTGATTTATGAGTGTGTAATCTTGAGTATGCTACTTCCCGTTTTTGATTGGTAGATTAAATATTTCACTTTTTGAAGAAGTCGTAATACTTTCGTTAAAGAAAAGTTAAAGTCAGTGGTCTCATCATAATTTGGTTTTCCTTTAAGCATGTTATTACCAGTCTTTTATAGTCAGGTTAGTTAGGCTTCTACCTAGCCGTAGGAATAAACGTCTTTCTCTCCCGATCAGGGAGAATTGATTTGTATGCTTGAGTTTGGAACTTTTGATGGACTTGATATTCCTCATTAGTTAGCAATATTCAGGTCGCTTTCAGACTATTGGAATCAGAAAGTTTACTGTTTAATTTTGTGGATATAATCTTCTTCAATGGGATAATAAGTGATACAATTGCCTTTGTTGCCTTTTTAGGAAGGTCAAATGTTGGGAAATCGTCACTACTTAACGCACTCACCAAAAATTGGGATGTTGAGAATATATACATCCCACATGGGAAAAATTGGACCTTGCCTATGGGTTTATAAGGGTTTGGGCCACTCTATCCATTGTCAATTGGTTTTGGATGTGAACCCTAGATTACTTTATCATGGTATCAGAGCGGGTTACCCACGTGTCGTGTGCATGCCTAACGGCCACACAGGCTCCACATCACCTAAAAATTGTCCACTTGTATGGCTTGAAAATTCGCCACAAGTGCGTGGGTGTGTTGAGAATATATACATCCCACATGGGAAAAATGGGACCTTGCTATGGGTTTATAAGGGTTTGGGCAACTTCATCCATTGCCAATTGGTTTTGGATGTGAACCCCAGATTACTTTATCATGGTATCAGAGCGGGTTATCCACGTGTGCATGCCTAAACGCCACACGGGCTCCACGTCACCCAAAAGTTGTTCATGTGTGTGCCTGTGTGGCTTGAAAATTCGCCACACGTGTGGGGGCGTGTTGAGAATATATACATCCCACATGAAAAAAAATGAGACCTTGCCTATGAGTTTATAAGGGTTTGGGCCACTCTATCCATTGCTAATTGATTTTGGATGTGAACCCTAGATTACTTTATCAGCACGAACATCAGATAAGCCTCGTCTTACTCAAGTAATAAAAACTTTGTTGCTGTGATTTCAACAGCTTTTCTGTGTTTTTTGTTTTTTTGGTAGCTTACCAGTTTTAGCATGCCACGTGTCTGCAGACTCTATTTAACTAGCTCTACATCTTTTGTGAGGCAAGTTTCCTCAAATTAACTGAAGAAAAAGTCAATTTTGAAACTTTCCTTAATTGTTTGGAATGAAAGTAATAAGTAAAACTTTCAATCTTTTATTGTCCAAATGACCAGTAAGCCGATAAATCTAGGTACGGGGCGTAACAGAAGGAGTTTCCATTCTCTATAAAATGAGACTTCTTCCCACTTACTCAACATCTCATTACATACTTTGTAATCCACTAGGGCCCCAAGGCCCAAAACTCATATAGTTAAATATTAAAGTGGACGCAGTCTCTCGATAAGGCAGATGCGAACCACTATACATCGAGTCTCTTGCGTTAACTGTAGGATTCATGGTGATATCTTCTAAATTCAAGAATGTTGAGTTGATAGCTTATCCTATTTTATTCCTACTAATGATTGAGCTACATTCAAGCGAAACTCGAGGTCAAGTTATTTTCAAGTGGAGGAGACTGATGTAGGACGAGATTATAGTCAATTTCAATAGAGAATATCCAAAAGAAAAAAGCGTCGTCATATCAAGAAGAACAATTTGAAGATTGAAAATTTGTATTCAAATAGGCTTCTTAATGATAGAATTACTCGTAAATGGCTCTTTCGGATATATCAGGTTTCTCAAGCGAAAATCTCGGTTGAGACCCTATATACAGAATGACATGATTTGGAAAGTTAGGTATTTTTCTAGATTCTAAGATTTTATTAGGTTTCCTTGTTTTAGTCTATAAAAAATTGTTATTTACCTTTTCTATTCTATTAGATTTAGGAATTGTGCTTTATGTAAGCACCTTAGTAGAAGAATTTTAAAAAGCTTTGAGATATTGAATAAAAAAACTCCTAAATGAGAAAAGTTTCTCTTTTGTTTCTTATGGTTGTGACATGGGCACTAGTGGATTTTAGCTTGTTTTATTTGATTTTGACGCTTCACGAAATTATGTTTCTACCGTGACATGCTTCCGACATCTCATTCAATCAATCTTGTTTTACCATTTTTTATTTCAATAAATCCTAATGATCTGCATACCTAGAGTTAAGTCGATTACTGACACATGCATGAATAATAAATCTCAGGCATCTTCAAATCATGCAAAATACAATTGCAAGCATCTAAAAGTTCATCCTGGAGGTAAAAGGAAACACAACAGTTTTATTCCTGTAGAGATTCTTACCGGGTAAGGGTACAAGAATATTATTACAACTCAAAGTAAAATTCAAGAAACTTAAACACGAAACCAGAAGGGAATGCGGTTGCATTTAGCACATGCGATAAGCCTTTTAATCCCATAGGTTACCACCCTATGGGACGAGTGTAGTCTCGTGAGGGTTTGCAGCGATGCTACCCACAAACATCCATCAGTTCCTGGAGAAATCAAACTCTTGGTGACAGAGATAACTAACTAATGTATCTCTGTAGTCTCCTCTAACGGCTGGGCCACATCTGGCAGGTTAGGTTCTTGAGAGATCTCCTCTGATGATGAGGACAGCTGCGAGATCTGTGCTTCTGCCGATGGGAATGGCAGCGGTACCTTTTGTTCTATGGACGGGTCAGTCAATGGGTCGGGAAGCTTCTGCACCAGCGTGGCAGGA
>LYNE01001672.1:35639-48303 GCA_001662545.1 Rosa x damascena
TACTCCATGTGCTGCTCTTACTCTCAACATAGGCGAACTTGAATTCTACAGTGTTTTCTGCATCGGTGTTGTTGCTGGCGTTTGCTGTGGCCATCGTCACCGGGGTCTCGCCATAGATTATGGCATTGGAGAGGTCGAAATCAGCATTGTAGATGCTTCTGGAGAGCACGAGTTCTTCCATCACCAGGTGTGACTCGGGGGCAATGCTCGAGTAGGCAGCGTTGAGACAGTCTGTTGTGCTACTAAGGGCGATCAGTGAGCAAAAATTGTTGTTGGTGGAGCTGTTGAGAGCGATGGTATTATTGTTGACCTTCACAGGCCAAAAGTTGCTGTGGGTGGTGAGGTCGTTGGCACTTTCTACATCAGACCAAATCCAATTAGTAGTACCTGCGTTCCTCCAAAATGTTTTAGTGTGGTTTGACATGATCTGTGCCCTTCCATGACCATCGGTGGATACCTCGAACCAGGTTTCAGGGCGACCCTTGGCAGCGTAATCGAATGCCAGATACCGTTGGTTGTTCAGCTCTACTGTTCCGAGATATTTTCCATTGTGGCCTTTGAAGGCCACATGCCTCGGCAGTATCACTAACGATTCAAGGTCAATGATTTCCAGGATATCCTGCTGGGCTGGATTATTAAAGCCCACCCAAAAGTAATAAGTGTTATCGAACACCGGATATTTCTGTAGTTGGACATGGAACAACCGAACGCGGTCTGGATTGCCATCTACAGGTCTGGGCTGGAATAGCGTACATGACCATTTTGATTGGTCTTCTTCTGGTTCATCAGCGTCTGGAGAAATGTACCCACCGCCCTGGGCCCTCACTCGCAAGAACTTCTTATTGTGAGAGCATCTTATATGTACCATTCCTATTCCAGTATTTGCGGCCACCACTTCGAACTTCGCTAGCGGGCTGAAAACATTCCCTCCATTGAATTTGAGGAAGCCCCTAGTCTGAGAATTAGAATCATCGTTGTAGTTCATGTAGACGTTGGCAGTACCCCAGCCTGTTTTGATCGCAATGGTGGGAGGTAATAGAACCGACATTTCTGTTATTTTCTCTCTGGCTTAGCTAATAAGCACTTTTCCTCTCTCTCTGATCTCTTCTTTTCTCTCTCAGATTAGTGATACTGATCGATCGAGATTCTTTTGCTTTTGCTTTCCATAGCTTCCAACCTGCTATGGTATTTATAGTCAAAAGCAGGCTTATTAGGTACCCACAACCGAGCTAGTTCGATAGGTACAAAAGAACTTCATTAATTATTGAAGTAGGGCATGCATTATTGCATCCATGCAAACGTTGATTTCAAGCTGAAAATAAACGTTTACATTTCTATGAATAAAATTGGAAATGTCTCTTTCAAGCACATCAAACGTGAAACATATTTCGGCCGGATGCTTTAACTCAAACTGGTCACCACCTTGAAGTCCAATCCTGGAGCAACTCTTTATCTTTGTCAGCAAGTCAAGCCTTTCATTTGGATAGTTTGGGTATTGGCTGTATTAAAAGATTTCTGTTGTAATCTTATTTTGTCTTGCTGAAAAAAAAATAAAAATAAAAAAAGGTTTACATTTCTATGTTTTTTTTTTGTTCTTCTTATTCTTCCCCAATTTTCTATCATGAGTTTGTTGGTCACAGGTGATCACCTCTAATTAGATTTGAATTCAAAATTTGAGATTAAATGAAAGTATTTTAATCTCAACCGGGCAAGAAAAGAACAGGTGATCAATGGTTTCAATAGGGTCATTACACATCAAAGACTTAGCCTGAGGAATGATATCCCATTTTTTAAGTTTATACTGATTAGATTTGAATTCAAAATTTGAGATTAAATGAAAGTATTTTAATCTCAACAATTTGAATTTAAATGTAATGATACGTGAGCATAAAATTCTTGGTCACATGATGACTAGTTGAACACTATATATTCAGTTTTCTTTTTGGGCTAAATATTGTTTAGTACCCTGTGGTTTCGGTCGAACATCAATTCAGACTCTAGACTTTCAATTTCATCAAAAACACCCCTGCACTATCATCTTCTCGTCCAATAGGTCCCTCCGACTCAATTCGGTCAATTTCAAAAAGTTAAGTGCTGACATGGCATTTCCAACTCATCAAAAGTGGGGCCCACATGGAAGTAAAGTTCCCAAACTGACCCTGGCCAACCAAGTACGAAAAAATCCCAAATAAATTTCAGATTTTGGGGTTGGGGAGACTTGAATCCCTCCCAACACACATGCAAATGAAAGCCCCAACCACCGGACCACTTGCATGGTATTGGTATATTGCAAACAAAAATAATATATATAGCTGTATAATTGTTTTAAAAACAATTATACAGCTATATATATTATTTTTGAGGAGGACACGAACTTAAACACAGCCTGCAATGGCAGCAACCACCACCGCCAAGACTTCGGCTTTAACTCCCAAACTCAAGAGCTTCGCCCCAGTCCTCCTGCTCCTCCTCATCCTTGTCTTATCAACCATCTCCAGCGGATCTGCGAATCGGATCAAGTTGGTTAAGAATCAGATCCACAGCTGCTGCGGCATGTCGTCGGAAGGGCAGTGCTCTTAGAACCCTAAGTGTCGGTGGTGTCGCAGTGAGTCCCTGGACGACATGTGCTTCCCCAAGTCCGAGGCTTTGTGATTTCCCCTTCAAGTCTTCAGTTGCAAATTGATCCGATTCAGCCAAAAAATTTGAGCTACTATGATTGCATTTGAGTTTGTTTACTGAGTTGTTGTTCAAATCTTTTCGCTTTACCCGAAATCGACTAGTATGCGTTGGTGTTTGTTCATTGAGGAGGGAAATGAGGAGGAGCTGGAGCTGAATCTGGGGCTGTCTTTAGGAGGAAGATTCAGAGTGGACAAGAGTGAGAAAAGCAAGCTAGTTTGATCTTCCTCGATTGCGTTGACAATGCCGTTTTCTAGGGAAGAGAACGACAACTTGGCAGCTGCGGCGGCGGCGAAGGCAGCGTTGTACTCGGGGCTGATGAGGGCGTCGTCGCTTCCAACGCAGACGGAGGAGGAGTCGAGGAAGAGGAAGGAGTTGCAGACGCTGCGGCGGTTGGAGGCGAAGCAGAGGAGGTCAGAGAAGCATAGGAACAGCAGCAGCAGCAGTAAGGAGGAAGAGCTGGCATTAACTAGTTCTTCATGAATTCTTAGATTGGAATCTAGTTCTTAGGCATTTGTTTGATTGGTTAGGTGGCTTTATATTTTCATTTATTCTGGAGTACTAGAACATGTGCTTAATTTAGAAGATGGCTTCTTAGGTTTCCCACATGGTCTCCTCTTTTGACACAGGCTTGACGATGACAAAGTGTTTTTAAAACAATTATACAGCTATGTATATTATTTTTGTTTGCAATATACCAATACCATGCAAGTGGTCTGGCGGTTGAGGCTTTCATTTGCATGTGATTTGGGAGGGGTTCGAGTCTCCCCAACCTCAAAATTTGAAATTTATTTTGGATTTTTCCATATTTGGTTGGCTAGGGTCCGTTTGGAAATTTCACTTCTATGTGGGCCCCACTTTTGATGAGTTGGAAATGCCATGTCAACACTTAACGTTTGAAATTAACGGAATTGAGTCGGAGAGACTTATTGGACAAGAAAATGATAGTGCGAGGGTGTTTTTGATGAAATTGAAAGTCGAGAGACTGAATTGATGTTCGACCAAAACCACAGGGTACTAAACAGTATTTAGCCCTTTCTTTTTTGTTTACTCAAAAGTCAAAACAAAAAGGTTTCTTTTTCGTTAATTTTATGACTTTTATCCAACTTTCGGGTTATTCATCACTTTTTTTCAGTCTATTAAATATCCCGATTTGAAGTTGAAAATTGACTTCTCCTAGCTTAGTTCATGCTCAATTATTTTCTCATTCTAATCGGTTTTTTTTTTTGTTTGTCTCATTCTAAAATAGGTTTAGATCTATATATCTAAGGGTGAGTTATTTAATTATATTTATGATATGTCCATTTTTTCTCTTCCTCAATAGTCCTCAATTATTCGTTTTGTCGTTAGATATCTGTTTCCTTTTCTCATTTTCGGTTTGATCACTTTGTTTTGATTTTGTGTTGTCTTCATTCACTGGTTTTAATTCAAAGTGTTGAAAAACATCTTGACAAACACAACTAGACATAACTAAAATTGGAGGCAATAGACTTGATGTCTTGGATTATCTTCAGTAATCTCCATGGTGGTTGGCAGACTCCAATCACCGCATCAATGACTAATTTGGAGTCTCCTTCCACTTTGATACTGGTGAATCCTTTATTCCGGGCAATGATAAGACTATTCTGTAATGCAGTCGCCTTCGCCATTGGAACAGTTGTGACTCCAGTGCACTTTGCGATTCCGATGATTGGTTTTCCGTAGTGGTCACGAATTATGTAGCCAGTTGCTGCTGAGTCTGCTTTGACAGAACCATCAAAATTGATTTTAATTGCATCTTGAGCTGGGGGTCTCCAAGTGATGTTATTTACATTGACGGGTGTTGAGGCATGACGTTCAGTTTGTGTCGATTGAGCTATTATTAGTCTAGATTCATTGTACTAACTAACATTTTTTTTTAACAATTATTCTCTGTGTAATTAGGAGAGTTGACTAATTATATGTAATTACTTACTTAATTTGTCAATTCGATGTAATATTTTTTTAGAGATGAATGATTAAAACTAAGGGGTTTTGTCCATTTACACTAATTCTAGGGATTTTTTTCCCCTTACACCACTCAATTATTTTTTTTCCCAATTATCCATAATAACTCTTATAAGTTGTTCCCTATTACCTAATTAATTTTTTTTTGAGACTATTTTGTCCTCATCCCTTTGTCACATATAGATAGAAGCCATATGAGACTTTGCCAGAGGTTGCCAGAATTTGGAATCCGGTCGCCAAAATTTGAATCCAGTCACCAGACTCAGCCGGAAACATCATCTGAGGTCGTTAGAGGTCCCTAAAGAGGTCGTCAGAGATCTCATCAATCGCCGGAGACTTTTATTGCCCCCAATCATAGTTCTAAAAAATTTGCTTGGGAAGCCGCTTAGGCTCTGGGCGTCGATGTACCATTCCGACTTTGGCCTGGGCGAAGTCATTAGGTGTTAGGTTTCCAGGCGGCTGCCTAGGAGGGGCTAGGCGGCCTGGGAGCTGGGTATTGGGTAGTCGGAACTCTTCGTGTCTCATCTCTCTCTCTCGTTTTTGACGCTGATTATCAATAGCTTGAAGAGCTCTCTCATCTCGTTGTGCAAATGATGATTTGGTATTGAAGATGAAGAGTTTTCTTTGATTTTTTCTAAGAGAGAGGAAAGAAGATTTGATAACCGCTTAGAAAGGAGAGAGAAAATTGGTCATACAATCTGAATACAATGAAGGAGGGAGAGAGAGAGAGAGAGAGAGAGAGAGAGAGAGAGAGAGAGAGAGAGATATGCAGAAATTGGAGGTGATAGAAGATGAAAACATGATTAGGCAAGAGAACGTGGTTTGGTCAAAGTTGACCACGACAGCTCAAATTAATAGTTTTTCTGATAAAGTTTAGGATAAGTATATATATCATAACGTTTATTTATAATTATCAATCTGATTAGTAAGTTGAACTATTTAATGGTGGGTTTAGTTTTTTGAATATAAAAATGCAGTCAAAAATTATTAGCAACACAAGAACTATTCTACCTATATGTATTATTATTAAAATATTACAATTAAAATTAAAAAATAAAAACTGCCTAAGCCCCTAAGCTCCAGGCGCCCGACTAGCACCTAGCGATTTTTAGAACCTTTCCCCCAATAAAGGTTATTTGACAAATAAAACTTTAATTAAGGAAAAAGATAAGGAGATTACATCAATTCAAAACTTTTATTGGGGGACAATAAATGTTGAGAAATGTTTTATTGCCCCATAATAAAACGTCTATTGCCCACTGTAAAAGTTATTGCCCCTAAATAAAAGTTTTATTGAGGGTCAATAATTAGTGAAAAATGAATATGCATGTTCTTAATTTTGAAAATTTTAGAACAATTATTGACCCCTAATAAAATTTATTGACCCATAATAAAAGGTTTATTGCCCCTAAATTGAGTCCATATTATTCAATTGACCCTGATAAAGATGTATACCATACATATTCCATATTCACGACCAAATTTTTTTTACATGTTCCATATTATTCAATTGCGAAAAGAAAGACTGAAAGATATGGAAAAAAGAAGCAAAATTAGAGTACTTGTGTATTTTTCCAAAAAGAAAAAAATGGTTTTTTTTCTTCCGTTTGGCAGTAGTCTTTTACCTAAATCCATATTACACCAAACATGAAAATATGGAATATGTATGGTATACATCTTTATCAATTGCGTGACTGTTTACCTGATTATCAATGGCAATTTCTATCATCTTTATCAATGGCAGTAGGCTTTATTCAATTGCGTTGCCGTTTACCTAAATTCACCGACCTATAAACTTTGTCGACGTCATCATCGGCCTCGTCGAGACCAACGCTCGGAGGTCGCAATAACTCACCACCAGTCATCTAGACTAGAAACTAGAGTTGAAGGCTGTGTCAGAACAGAGCCGTCGCCGAGGACGATCGGTGGGAATCTAGCCAAGAGAGAGAGAGAGAGAGAGAGAGAGAGAGAGAGAGAGAGAGAGAGAGAGAGAGAGAGAGAGAGAGAGAGAGAGAGAGAGTGAGTGAAAAGAGGTGAATCAGGGCGAAGTATACCCCCACATATCAAGCGAGTCCAAAGAGTTATACTTATGGTGTCCGCCCATGGTACACGTGGTGATCCTGGTTAATGTTATTGACCCATATAACTTGTAATTATTTTTGATTGGTCTCTTATTTTAATTTGTATTTTTTTCACCCCATGCATGGTCTCCACCAAATTTGAGAGAGAGATGTCATTGGTGATTCTGTAAAGAGAAAGGGATGAGAGAGAGAGAGAGAGGAGAACGAGAGATGTCGCTGGTGATTCTACAGAGAGAGAGAGAGGAGAATGATGAGTGGCATATGTAGATTATTAATTAGACCGACAATAAAATTGTCATCTTTACTTTAAATTGAGTTAGTAGGAATAAAAATCTGTTACTGGGGTAAATGGGTTGATGTTAGGCTAATTTTGTGATTTGGGTCATGGCCCCTAAAACTAATAAGTAAATAGTTATCATTGATTGATTATAAAGAGATAGATTTTTATTTTTATTTTTTGGGAAAAAGAGAAAGAAAATTAAAGAAGGAAAACCTAGTTCCTCACTTCCTCCATCTTCCTCCATCTTCTTAAAAGACAATGGAGCCAGAATGATTTTCAGTATATTGATAATCAAGTTACATGACTCTATATATAAAGGTCTGTACAGCAGAAGATAAACATATACTAGTGAGAGGACTCTTGTCTAAAAAACTAGATAATTACAGAGTGAATCTAGATGAGCTATCAACAATAACAAAAAGATAAACTCTCATATCGCAGAAGATATACATTCTATCTAGGAGACTCCAAGATCACGGACAGCAGACTTGGTGGATAGTATTGCACTCTTTTCAGAAGTCCTGGAGAGATTAAGCTTTGTTGTTGGACTATGCTTAATTATCATCCCCCTCAAGCTGAGAGGGCATCTGCGAACTGTTAGCTTGGATGTCAAGGTAGCAAAGTGAGGCATGGGCAGGCCTTTTGTAAAGATATCAGCAAGCTGATCATCTGTGCATACATAACGAATGTCTAATTCATTACGTATCATCTTCTCTCTCACATAATGATAATCAATTTCAACATGTTTCATTCGATCATGAAAGATAGGATTAGATGCAACAGCAATAGAGTTGAGGTTATCACACCAAATACATGGCAAGATAAGGAAAACTTTAAGATCACGAAACAAAGACCGCAACCAGGAGAGTTCAGCAGCTGTATAAGCAAGCTGTTTGTTCTCGGCTTCAGTGCTAGAGCGAGAGATAGTCATTTGCTTCTTCGAACTCCATGAAATCAAATTGGGACCAAGAAAAATGTCATAACCACCAGTTGAATAACGATTGTTGGGATCATTGGCATAGTCTGCATCAGAATAAGCCACTAGTTGTAAGGACCCACGGCGATAGACAAGACCATGATCAAAACTATACTTCAAGTAGCGTAAAATCCTCTTGACGGCTACCCAATGGACAGTAGTATAGGCCTAATGCATGAACTGACACACTTGATTGACAGCAAAGGAAATGTCAGGATGAGTGATGGTTAAGTATTGCAAGGCTCCAACCACACTCCTATATGTTGAAGGATCAGATAATGGGACACCATTATGTAGACTTGTTCTCTTACCACTTGCCATAGGATAAGCAACAGGCCTAGAATTTTCCATTTGCAATTTGGCCAACAGATCAGTGGTGTATCTGGTTTGTGTCAAGTGAAGACCAACATCACTAGTTGCAACTTCAATGCCCAAGAAGAAGTTAAGGGAGCCAAGAACCTTCATGGAGAACAATTGTCCTAATTTCTTAATAAGCTGCATGACGTGAGTTGAACTATTTCCAATAACTAGGATATCATCCACATATATTAATAACACCAAAAACACACTATCTCGATCAAGAATAAAGAGAGAATAATCAGCATGTGACTCAGAAAAATCAAGCTCCTCCAAGTAGTCCGAAATATGTTTAAACCAAGTACGGGGTGCTTGTTTAAGGCCATACAAAGAACGTTGTAATTTGCAAACATGATTAGGAAGTTTAGGATCAATAAAACCTATTGGCTGCTTCATGTAGACATCCTTACATAAATAACCATTCAAGAAAGCATTTTGCACATCGAGTTGACGAATCGTCCACTCATGATGGACAACCAAGGCAAGAACAACTCAAATAGTCGTGTGTTTTACAACGGGATTAAAGGTTTCAAAATAATCAAAACCTTCTTGTAGATGGAAGCCATTTGCAACCAGACGAGCCTTGAAACGCTGAATAATACCATCTGCATGACGCTTCACACGAAAAACCCACTTGTTTGGCAATATATTCATTGCTGGAGAAGGAGGAACTAGCACCCATGTTCCAGAAGAAATCAAGGCATGAAACTTAGATGCCATTGCTGCTCACCACTCTGGATGTTGTGCAGCCTGTTTATAGGAACTAGGTTCAAGAGTATGAGTCTGTAGAGTACTATGCATAGCATTTTTTGGATTAGGTTTGAAAATCCCATGTTGTGAACGAGTAATGATATGAGTATCTTCAGTAGATGGTAACATGGACGTACCTTGACCAGATGTAGGAAGAGATACCTCCACATTGGGAGACTGCACAAATCACGGACAGCAGACTTGGTGGATAGTGTTGCACTCTGTTTAGGATTCTTAGAGATATTAAGCTTTGCTATTGGACTATGCTTATCACTTCTTCTACCTTTGTTTCTATTTCTATGGGCTTAATTATCTTGAAGTATGACTGTGCCTAGTGAAATAATATATAAGAAAAAATACGCCTAATAAAATAAAACTGAAAGTGCTCATGATCATCTAATAAAATTAGGGCTATGAATCAACTTGATATAGCTTGAGTTCATATTGAGTTTGGCTCTTTTTTGTGTTGTTCGAACTTGTCTCGTAAATGAAACTAGTCAAGCTTAGTTTAAAGATGCTCAACTAGTAGATCTTGTGAGCAGCTCATATTTAGTCACATGACATCTCAAACTAAGCTTGACCTCGGTTTACTAACTTTGGCATGTTTGCTCAAGCTCATTTAATATAGCTAAGTATAGTACTTCTTCTTCTTTTTTTATAATAAGAACTCTTACCAAAGAAAAATGGTTTTCCTGCCTTTGAAATCAAAACATAGTTTTCTCATTATTAAGTCCAACCAAGCTTAAGTTCGAGGAAACAGTATTCAGTGCACTAACGTGCACTTGCACTAACAAAAATTAATGGCAAGATAACATCAAGTACATTTTTTAGTTATTAAAAATAAAGGTTGTTTATAAATATCAACAGCTGAGATTTGCTGGATTTGTTGGTTCACTTGTATCGTTAGTGCATAGAAGAATTTTCCAAGTTCGAGCCTGACTTGTTCTTGACAAGTCAAACCAAGCATTATCTATGACAAAAGCTTACAAGCCAATTTCAAACGAAGCTAATTAATTTAGCTTGACAAAAAACAAGCCACATTTAAGCACCTAGTGTTCAACTTAGCATGTCTCGGTTCACTGACACCCCTAACCAAATTAACCTTTGAGCACGGTTTTTTTTTTCTTCCTCTGATTCCTATGAAAATTCTTCTATGCACCGACAGTGTAAATAACCAAATACTTATACGATAATCTCAACATTTGATATTTATAATCAACATTTTTTTAATGTGTTTAATGCAATTTAGTCATCCATTCATGTCACTACAAGTATGACAAGACCCGCCCGGATTTTACCCCTAAATCCGAAGTAGCCATGCGGGGCCCACCTTAGAAGAAATTCTACCAAAAATTTGGCGGAACTTCCTCTAAAATGGACTACCCAAAACCTATAGAAAAACATTTACAATTCTAAATCAATTCATCCTTATGCTCCTGGAGCCACCCTGCTCCCCAAATCAACATCATCCCAATTCACATAACACAAATCACAACTTAAATAACAATAATTCCTCAGGTGATCAGAGTAATTTTAATAGCAAGGGTAGTCAAGGAAAACCTAAAACAAAGAAAAACGCGGAAGCCATGCTGTTGACTATGCCTCAACTCCAATGTACGCCCGACCTCAACTAATTTCGCCTGCAAACTGGGCATTTGAAACTGAAGGGCCCAGGGGAAAGTAATTGAAAAACACGTTAGAGTGAGTGGACAAAAATAAACAAATAAATGAATGATTTTAAAGAAAAGAAGCTGTATTACTTTCCCACGAATTTAAATTCGTAAAACTTCGATGCATGCAACGTTTATAAAACGTATGTGTTTAAAACTCGGAGTCTCGTGAAAACATACCAGTCCCCGCTGGCTAAAAGAAATCGGACTAGCCCCACTAGTCAAGTAACCAATAAAAGGATATGGCGAAGACATGTCACCATACGGGTAAAGGAGCCCCTTAGGCTCTACCTACCCACGACTGCCACTCACACATAGATTGTGTGAGGAGGAGAACTAATAACCTCGACTGCCACTCATGTGAGGAGGAGAATAAGCTACCTCAACTGCCACTCACAAACACAAAGTAAGTGAGGAGGAGACCTAGTAATTGGACCCCGGTATGGTGAAGAAAACATTCAAAACCATAAATCCATGAGGCTTCCCCATATTGCTCACGAGAAAAATACATATATTCCAGTGACGTGACCCCGCACCCCAAAATATTCTTGAAAACATAATCAAATAGGCGAGAATCCTTCCGAAAACCTCAAGTACGATAATATGGTAGAAAAATCTCAAAATCGCCGAATAAGATGTAATAAAATTTCTAGAATTCTCCTCGGAAAAATCTTCATCGATCATCACATAATTCACGAATTCATTTCCCAACTCATACTCGAGATGGATTAATCAATTTTCGAAAATCAAATCATACTCCCGAAAAATAAATCTTAAATCCAAATCCGAGTATAATAAAATTAAATTCCGAAACTCATATGGAAAAACAATGCCCAAAAGTATAGTCCAAAGCCAAATATTATACTTAATAAATAGAACGATAAATAATTAAATAAACCAATCATCATTTTGGAAAAATAAATGCATGCATCATTCTTTGAAAACAAAAGTCCACTCACAGTACTATTTAGGCGAGCACGCGTACGAGTTTCTTCGTCGAGCAATAGCTCGGTACGTCGCCCTGTACATAAATATAATTCATGAATAACGGTTCGGCAATTAAATACGATTCTAATAACTTATCCTCCTAATCAAACTTCCAATTTCTTTTTCAATTTAATCCAACTTCACCCCTAATACCAACTCACTAGTTTAAAGGTTCTAGGGCATAACCGAGAGAAATCCAATGGTCGGATTCTCGTAATTCAATGATCGACATTCCAAACCTCGGAATTACACAATCGATACAAACCTCATTCAATTTCCACCAAACTTCACATACAAGCTCCACAATATTTATAGGATTTAATTGGGCTAAAACAGGAATTAAAAACCTACCCTACTCGCCTCCACGGGCCACCAACAGTGGCAGCTCGTGGGCCCCACGCGCCGGTGGACACCAAATTTTGGCAGCAGCAACATCACAACAGACCCAACAATTTTCTCAACTACAACACATTCTAATTTTACCTTGAAATAGTCGAATCCGACCGGTGAAGAAAAACCCAGAAAACTCAAGAACCCTAGAAATTGCAATCGTTAATTCGACCTCCACACTGCAAATTGAAATGAAAGACCTTAGGGGAAATGATCTTTGGCAATAACCGAACCTTTGACGCCGGTTTGGTGACCGGAGATGGCCGGAATCGCCGGAAATCGACGAAAACCCCAAACTACAACTATGGAGAACTTTGCTTCGATCCAAGGTTCCTCGACCAAATCGCCACAATATAAGGCCACTAGGGTACAGAGAGGAGGGAGGCGCTCCTGTGGTGGCCGGCTGCACACCGGTTGGTGGCCGAAAGACGTGGAATCGAAGGAAGGAAGAAGAACCTGAAAGGGAAGGAAGAAAAGTCGCGGGGGGGGGGGGGGGGGGGGGGGGGGGGGG
>LYNE01001672.1:51526-64682 GCA_001662545.1 Rosa x damascena
AGATTATCAAAGCCTCTCTGGAGCAAACGTACCTGCAACCCAGTTACAAACCAGCGAAGCAAGGGTAACGCCCTCGCAACCCAGCGAAGCTAAAGTCAAGCTTTAGCAAACCCTGTGCTTTCTCCCAACTTCCCAGTGATTGCTCTTAGTCTACACTAAGTATCGATTCGGCAAACACAAGAGACCACAATCAAAGCCCTTATCCTTAAGGCAAGAAGTCCTTTTCCGAAAGGCATAGAAAAGAACCTTATGACGAGGTTGGTGCTCTCCTCGTCCACAACGTTTGATTCAGAAGTCAGGCCAAGGGACTCCCCCGACGACTGCATTCCACGATATTGGCACGCCCGCGCAATCACAGCAGCAAAAGAGACTGTTTCCTACCCAAGTTGGTTTTGGAGCCAAACATTTTGGCACACCCAGTGGGACCTACATAGCGTTTCTTCGCAAGTGCAACCATTGGGAAATCAAGCGCAAACCCTTACCAAAAGGTTTACGCTAACTCCCCTAAGCACAAGACCTCCAGTTACAGCTCGCACTCTCGTGCAAACTGTCGTGGTCTTTCTGACGAACAGGTGACTCAAAGGTTCTCACTCAATCCGCAATCATCAGACATGTCAACTGAACAGGGTGGAACTCCACAGCCCGCTACTGAAGGTGACAAAAACCCTTATGTCCAACCTAACGAGGCTGGCGATGCATCCAACACTACCCAGGTGGTCGTGGGTGCGGAGATGATTGAGCCCTATGTGCCTATTCTCGTTCTGGAGAATGCGAGCATAGAAGAGCGGATTGCTATATTTCAGCAGAATTCTACTGCGTACAACGAAAGGACAAGAAAGGTCTCGGTGGCGCAACAAAATAGGATGGATAAACTTTGGCAATCGGCCCAACAAGAGTCGCAGCAGACTCGGGAGCAACTGGCTGACATGGCCAAGCAGAATCAAGAAAACCATAAGATGCTCATGGATATGCTTAGTGGTCAGAGCAAAAACATCTCGGCCGATATTGCGAACCAAGCCAGACATATTGCGTCAGAATTGGCAGGTCTTTGCAACGATGGATCTAATCTCGTGACCCAGGTCGCCATGCAAAAAGCTGAGTTGGACCAGGCTAAAGAAGTTCTGAATAAAGCTTTAGGAGATACTAGTGCCATCCTTGGTTCAATTGGCCAACCTTCAGGCTCTGGTAAATACATACCACCTAATGCTCGTGAGAAGGCTAACAGCAGCACCGCCACACCGGTTGCAACAGCCACTGCCTCGTCAACTAAAAACAAGGAAAAAGCTATGGTGATTGGTGGTAAACAGAAGTCTACACCCCTTGTAGCACAGAAGAGTAAAACCTTGAAACCTAGTGAAGGCACTTCTACAGATCAAGTGGTGTTTGCTCAATATGACAGTGATGGAGCAGAGAATATATACCAGGAGCTGCCAGGAAATTACTATGGCATTGACCAGGCAGGCAATCCAATCAAGATAACGGCTTTGGTAAAAGATGCATCCCTGCCGGCGGTGACTTTTCAGCAAGCCGCTATTCCCCGGACCATTCATCTAAAGGAGGGGACGACGACAGGTAGCCAAGCTATACCTCTACAAACTATTCGCCAGATTGGCGACACCTCCTCCTCCTGGTCCAGATTATGTAAGACGCGAAGAGGTTGAAGAGATGATAGACTGGCTAACCCTAGGGCCCACCTTGATGGGGTTTATGAGGGTCCTTTCCCGACTTTTATCATGCTCGCGCCTTTCCCAAGAGGCTATAAGAATATCATATTTTCTACTTTTTCAGGAGAGGATACTAAGAATGCGGCAACTCATCTGGCCAGATTTAGGGTGCAATGCGGCCAGTACCAAAATGATGACATCCTTAAGTGCAAGATCTTTGGCACTTCTCTTTCTGGAGCCGCTTTTAGACGGTTTTCTAAGATTCGACCAGGATCAGTGGCAGATTGGCCAGCAATGGAAAAGCTCTTCCGAGAAACTTTTGGAGCTGTCGAGCCTGAAGTTGACTTAGTCTCTCTCACTCAGATGGCCCAACAGCCCACCGAGTCTGCTATTTCTTATCTTCAACGCTTTCAGATTCAGAATGCCAAACTGAAAATGGTATTGCCTGAGTCTAGTTAAGTTGGCAATTAAGGGCTTAGAACCACACCAGCGAAAGAAGCAACATGGCAGTATGATCCAATCAATGGGAGAGCTTATCACAGAGGTCGGTAGCTTTGAGAATCTCCTCAGAGAAACCGGCGCGAGAAAGAATGCGTCCAAAGGCACCTACGTACCTGGAAAACACCATACAGTGGCCGCCTTGAACTATTAACAAGCCTCCTATGATCCCTATTATCAAGGTGAAGAGGTTTTCCAGGACGAAGATGATGAAAAAGAGAATGAGATCTCCGCATTTGAGCTGACAGGGAGGAAAAACCCCGCCTTGAAGCAGTTGAAAATATCTAAGGAACCTGTCAAGCTCAAATCTGTAGCCTTCACCAAACCTGAGTTTGCGACGTATACATATGATGCCAATAAGACACATGAGATTTTAGATGGGATGATAGCCGCGAAGATGGTGAAGACAGATTTTGGACCCTTCCCTCGACCAGATCAGCTGAAAGGAAAAAAGTATTGCAAATTCCACAATCTGTGGAATCATAACACGGCTGACTGTGTGAAGCTAAAGGACCAGATACAGGTATGTCTCAATAATGGGAGTTTGCAGGTGGAAGCTCTGGCGACTGTGGCAGCGCTAGTAGACTTGAACCCTTTTCCTGACACCTGGGTCAATATGGTCGATGTGAATTGGACCAAGAAGAACCAGAGGAAACCAACTCTAGATTTGACTACTAGGGGGCTCGAGGAAGACAAGAATGAGGTCCCAGCAAAGAAGAAGGCCAGACCTGTCAGCGAGGCCTCACCAGTGGTCTTATGCTCGCGGTGCAAAGAGGAATGTGGCATCCAAGTGTCGCATGAAGAGGTCGAGCAGACGTTTCGTTTTGGCTTTTTCCCTCCAAGCAAGTGGGCTTCGCCATCGTGAAATTATCAACCCTCGAGTCCAAGAGAAAATGACAAGATGGAATCACCGCCATCTCTAAGGGATTCCAACTTGTTCAACAAATTGAAAGTCGCCGCCATACAGAGCCAAGAGAGAGAGAGAGAGAGAGAGAGAGAGAGAGAGAGAGAGAGAGAGGCTAGAGACAAGCATAAAGATATCCTGACCAAGCCATACATTCTGCCTTCTTCAACCTCCTCCATCAAGGATGGCAAGTGGTACACCAGGGAGAAGGGGAAGGCGGTAGAGATAAGCCCTTCCAAGAAAAGGAAGCTACAGTGCAGGTTTGGGGAAGTTAAGCGAACACTAGAGGCTCTGGATCAAGGCTTGATCAAGCCTTCGCAACTGGTCAAATCTCCTGAACAATACTAGAAAGAGATGGAGGCACTAGCGGCTAAGCCACTAATGGCTCCCCACAGCTTTCAAAAGCAAGCAAGCTCAGAGTCAAGGGCATCTAAGCCTAGTGTTTTTTGCAGGATCACTAAAGAACGGAAACCTCCGCCAGCTAGGAAGGAAGGCTCGCCGACTAAGCGGCCATGTGTCAGGCGTAGATTGTTTCGCGAGGAGCCAGAAACCAAGTCCTCAGTTTTTGAGAAACTGGGGGCAAGGACAACATTGCAGACTCCTTGCAGTGGAGACCTAAAAAAGTTCAAAGTCTAGTTGTCGTGCCCCCAAAGGAGAGCCCAGCAGGGGAGCAAAGGTTGGACTCACCAAAGAAGGTTGCCGATATGCAGGAACACAAACAGGATGAGAAGCTAATTCTTGAAGAAGAGTCGGTGACAAGAATGGCCAGACAGTTCAACACTGAAATCTCAATAGACGAACCCAAGTTCGACCTCGAGGAGCACATGGATGAGACAGAAGTGGTTGACACCTCTTGCAACATGGTTTATGTGCTGCCTGCGAGGTATGCTCTCCTAGTCGCAACCCAAGAATGTGTAGCAGCTGAGGGAGATAGTGAACAACCTTTGCAGATTACCTCAGCAGCAACGACACATGTAGAGGAGGCTGTGTTCCTTGAGACTAAGGACGCTAACAACAAAGAGTTCTTTATGAGCTTTACAAAGCCAACACCTGTTATTGTCCAACACATGAGACCTTTGTATATCACGACAGAAATTGGTAGCACCAAAGTTAGCAAAATCATGGTCGATACCGGAGCTGCGGTTAATGTTATTACCACAAGGACCATGCAGCTGCTTGGACTCAAGAAAGAGAAGATCCAGTCTACGTTCTTCACGCTTAAGAACTTGGCGGGGACTGTAACGAAGACATTAGGCCTATTGTTCTTACATTTCAAGGTTGGCCCCGCAGAGGGGGTTTATGCTTTCTTTGTGAAAGACTGCTACGCGGCCTATAGTGCCATTCTAGGCCGAGACTGGATTCATCGGAGCTATTGTGTTCCATCAACTCTCCATCAGGAAATGATATGTGGAACAGGGTAGCCGACAAGGCTGAGGTGATTAAAGCTGATCCTCGCCTATTCCCTGTGTCTGCTGATTATGTAGATGTCAGGTACTACTTGGAGCCAATTACTCCATTGCAGGTCAGTGGCATTGATAATAGGGGCAGCCCCACAGGGGTGACTGCCTCTGAATTGGCATAGTGGGGGCTCGCGCTCGCTAAGGAAGACCTGGAAAGGCCTGGCCAATCCCCAGACTTGGTATGCCACCAGCTACCAACACTACTTGATAAGAGGCCTATAAAGCAAGAGCCGCAAAAAATAAACTCAGAGACCTAAGTTCTGGTCAAAGAAAAAGTCAAAAAGATGCATAAATCAAGCATTATCAGGGTGGCCAAGTACAATCAGTGGCTATCTAATATAGTGTCTGTTCGCAAGAAGAATGGCAAGATGAGGGTCTGCGTGGATTACAGAGACCTTAATATGGCTACACCTAAAGATGTCTACCCCATGCCGGTCGCGGATATGTTGGTAGATGCAGTAGCGGGACATGAATTGTTGTCCTTTATGGACGGAACTGCGGGGTATCACCAAATTTCTGTCACGGAGGAAGACAGGCACAAGACTGCGTTCCGTTGCCCAACGAGGGAGTTTTCAAATATGTGGTCATGCCCTTTGGACTGAAAAATGCTGGGGCCACATATCAGCGAACCATGAACCTGATCTTCCACGACATACTTGGGAAGATTTTAGAGGTTTACATTGATGACGTAGTTGTGAAGTCTACGAAGCGAGGAGACCACATCACGGATCTCATAAAAGTTTTCGAGCGCATGCGCCTACACAAGCTCAAGATGAACCCTGCCAAGTGCGTTTTTGGAGTTCAAGCAGGCGATTTCTTGGGATTCATGGTACATCAAAGGGGCATTGAGGTCCCTGAGGATAAGGCAAATGCGGTTATCAACGCGTCGCCCCAGCGAACAAAGAAAGAGCTACAACTACTGCTTGGTAAGATCAACTTTTTACGACAATTCATCTATAACTCGTCAGGTAAAATCCAGCCTTTTTCCCAACTGCTGAAGTTGCAGGGACAGAACGAGTTTGTCTGGGAGCCTAAACATCAAGAGGCTTTTGATACGATCAAGGCCTGTTTGGTGAGCCCGTTAGTACTGGTTCCTCCCAGAGCTGGATTTCCGTTAAAATTGTATATTTCAGTAGCTGAGGCTTCCATTGGCAGCCTCCTCACTCAGGATGATGAAGAGGGTATAGAACATGCCATCTTTTACCTTAGTAGGACACTCACAGATTGTGAAACAAGGTACACTCCAATAGAAAAGCTTTGTCTTACATTATACTTCTTAGCATGTAAGTTACGACATTACATGTTGTCCTTTACTACGTGCATCATTGCTCAAACCGATCTAGTCAAGTATATGCTATCGAGACCCATCCTGAGAGGTCGTATTGGCAAGTGGGTGCTCGCCTTATCAGAATTTTCGCTGAAATATGTCCCTCAGAAAGCAGTAAAGGGATAAGCCATCATAGACTTTCTGGCACATCACCCTCTGTTGGATGTCCCAGCGGTAAGAGACTTAGAGGTTGCTGCTGAAACTTTAGATCGCCCGTACTTGGCGTGCTTACCAGAGTACGCCGCACTCTATCAAGCCACTGTCTCACTGTAACCTTGGGTACTATACTTCGATGGCTCGTGAACAGATACATTGGCAGGGGCATGAGTCGTATTGGAAAACCCAGCCGGCGACCGTTTTTCCTATTCTTTCCAGTTGGAGTTCTGGTGCACTAACAACAAGGCGGAATATGAGGCCCTCATTATTGGCCTAGAGGTGTTGCTGGAACTAGGAGTGAGAGACATCTAGATCCGCGACGACTCTTTGCTCATGATTAATCAGCTTTGCGAGAAGTTCAGGTGCATAAGTTACTTGCTCGCACCATATTTGAGTCGCGCTCTTGAGCTTCTGGTCCAATTTGATGACGTAGACTTAGAGCATATTCCTCACGAGCGTAACTTTGCAGCCAATGAACTCGCTCAGCTGGCTACAGGCATTACCTTAAAATATGGGGTTCGCGAGCGAATTTTGAAGGTTGAGCGACCTGACCCACCAGAAGAACCAACAGTCGCGGTTTTAGATCCTATTGACGTGGATTAGCGTGTCCCTTTGATCGCTTACCTCAAGTAGCCAGATCATACTGCAGACAGAAAGATTCGTTTTCTTGCATTAAATTACTTCCTTAGAGGTGACGAGCTGTGATGATGCGGTGAAGAAGGCGTAGACTTCCAGTGTGTGTTTGGTAGCGAGGCAAAGAGCTTAATGCGAGAGGCACACGCAGGTGTGTGTGGAGCCCATCAAGCGGGTCCAAAGATGAGTTGGCTCATTAGTAGACATGGGTATTATTGGCCTAGTATTTTGAAGGACTGCATCGCGTTCGTGAAAGGATGCCAAGATTGCCAGGCGCAGGGTCCAGTCCAACACATTCCCAATATTCCCATGCAGCCTATTAATAAATCTTGGCCTACGCGAGGCTGGGCACTGGACTTGATTGGCATGATTCATCCTCATTCTTCATTCCAGCACAAGTTCAACATTGTAGTTACTGACTTCTTCACTAAGTGGGTGGAAGCTAAGCCGTTGAAAGAACCATCCGGTGCTACCATTAGCCAATTCATCTTTCACAATATTATATGCAGGTTTGGCATCCCTGAGGTGTTGGTGTCCGACAGGGGGGAAGCTTTCATGGGCGGTGACATGGAGAAGCTCGTCGATGAATTAGGCATCTAGTTTATCCATAGCACACCCTATTACGCTCAATCCAACGGTCAAGCGGAGGCCAGTAACAAGATTATCATTACTCTGTTGAAGAAGATGCTTGTCGCGAACCCTCGCCAGTGGCATGAAACACTGTATGAGACACTGTGGGCTTATCGCACTTCTAAGCGGAAACCTACTGCCACCACTCCCTATGCTTTGATGTTTTTCCACGATGCAGTTCTTCCTTTGGAACTCAATGTTCAATCCCTGCGCGTCCAGGATCAACATCATTTGATTGGTGAAGACTATGTCCAGGCTATGTGGCAGGAGCATGAAGACCTTAGCGAGAAGCGGTTAGAGGCCTTGGACTGCTTAGTAATGGAAAGGCAAAGCATCGCTCGCGCCTATGATAAGCGGACGCGCGGCCGCAGTTACAAGAAGGTGAGCTGGTTTAGAAGGCGGTCTTACCGTTTGGCCAAAAGTTGACTTGTCGCGGTAAATGGACTCCGCGCTGGGAAGGACCTTTTGTAATTCATAGAATTTTGGAGTGAGGGCCTTTTCACCTTAAGGATTTGGACGGCGAACTCCACCGCAACCCAATCAATGGCAGGTTCTTAAAGAAATATTACCTAGTGTTTGGGAATTTGAAGATCCACCAGATCCGCCTGTTTCTGGGATAGAGGGCAACCATAGTCTTCCTTGGTTCGCATCCTCCCTTACATTTAGGCCTTTTCTGTGGCCTCATTCTCATGTATTCGCTTCACCTAGTAAGACTAGGGGGGCAACACTCTATGCATTCGGGCTTTGTACTCGCGGCCTTTGGATGATTTTTTATTTTTTCTTTTGACAATAGTGTTAAAAGCATGTGTAACATGGCCTAAACCAGAGGCTTTACTATATAATAAAAATGTGACAATTTATTTGCATTCATAAAGTGGCTTTGCGGCCAAAAGCAATACAAGTACATTCTTGAAAGTTGGTGGAGTACAAAGTCAAAAGTGGCTAAAAATCAAGGATTTCAGATCTTCTAAGAGTTTCTAGATTTTTGTTCAAGAGAGGGTCAGCAAAATGCTCGCTCTTACTCTTCCTCTCTTTACCCTCCTTGAACCTGGGCTGCAGCTGCTATCATCTGTACTGGAGGGAAAGGGAAGGCAATAATCCATCGCAACCCTTCCAGTTGGTTATCCTCCGGGATGAAGGTGGTCACCAGAGGGGAGCGCAGCCCAGTTACCCCATCTCCCTCTAGGGGAAAAACAGAAGTCTTTCCCTTAGACCCCTGAGGTAGGGCGCTGAAGAAGAGCGTACGGCCTTGGGTGGCCTCCCACCCTTCTTCAGTTTGCTCCGCGCAAGGAAACCAAGGGAGAAGGACTCCGCAGAAGATGGTATCCCGCGTTAGGAGCGCTGCGTGTTCTTCAGCCTAATTGAAACCAATGAATCTCATCCAGACTTTCTGAGGCCAAAGACACGCGACTGGACCTGAGATTAGGCCATAAGGCCGGCCTACTCAGGCATTGAGATTAAGCCATAAAGCCTAAAATCTAGAGGCCAAAGGTAAGGTTGTGAGCAGAAGATTTCAGAAAGGAAAGAAAAAGAAGCAGGGCTTGCAAAGTCATTTCTGGGTAAGCCATGGTTGCTTGTATTCTCACTTCTTCCAAGTACAGGTATTTATAGGGCCAACCTTAGTGGCCTCAATCCTTGGATGGGCAGTTGGAGTTGGTTCAACGCCATCAATAGGGTCATCAAGAGAATTCAATATCACGATCTCAGAAATGAAGGAAAATGAAGACGCGTGGGCAACTGAACGGTCTTCAAAGAGGTAACCGCTCCATTTCAAGATTATCTTTTAAACCCGTCGTAATGTGCAGTTAAGGCAAAATTGAATACTTAATTGCCTACAAAAATAAAGAAGTATTTGGGCCAGCAAAGTGGGCTAAATAAATAAGATAATAATAATAATATTAATATTGTTCATACAAAATGATGGGCCTAATACTAGATGCCTAAAGTCCCCAGCCTGCATAAGTTAGGCGGAGGAAATGTTCATCCAAACGAAAGCTAGCGTCAGCGGTAGCTTGTGCGGCCTGATGGGTTGCAACGCTAGCTTGGGCCAGTTCTTGAGACAACATCTCAAAAGTGGCTACGGGTTGCTCCAATTGAGGTTCCTCATGGGCAAGCCTGGCTATCACACCTGAAGATCCTGAATCTGGGACCGAAGATGATTTCTCACGAGCGTCAATTCCCTAATAAGAACAGCCCGATCACCCAAAGAGTCGCGTGAAGTGTCCATTTGATGAGTGAGGGTCTGATAGTGTGCTTGGGCCTGCGCGGTCGCGGCCGTCTTCTCATTGAGCCACTGGGGGAGATCCTGCAGCAGCTGATCAATATAAATAAACTGAGCTTCGATGATAGCGCGTTCGCAATGAAGCACCCTCAGGTATTCTAAAGCTCTCATAGGCATGCCGGGAATCAGAATGTCAGGGTCCAAGAGGCTGCGAAGGGCTTCTCTAGCATCATCTACGAGTCCAGGGGGGTCACTTCAAGCACGCGAGCCAGCCTCTCTAGCCTGGAAGGAGGCGCGGGTGGTGGATTTGGAGCGATCGCAACGGGAGCCTCAAGAGGCTCCGCAACAGGGACTGGCTCAGGGTTCACTTCTTCCCTTGCTTGAAGCATTTGGGGAACATGGGGGGCACGTTCTTGGTCAGCTATGTTTTCGCCATCCAGTTCGGTGGGTTCCTCGATAGCTACCTCCTCGGCGGCGACAACCACTTCCTCGTTTGGACCAATGTTTTGATCCTAGAAAGAGGTGTTCGAATGTAAAAAAGATTAAGATGGGAGTTAGAAGAGAAACGGTTACAAGAAAATGTACCTCTTCAACAGGTAGCTTGCGGAGAGTCTCTGTTGCTATTTGTTCTTGGGCAACCTCAGCAGTGTAGGGAACCGAATCGGCCGCTACTTGTTCCAGGATGAGTGCTGCGGTTGGTTGCTCGTGAGATGTGTCTGGAGGTGATGCTCTTTCCTCAGCCTCAGGCGAGCTATCATCTAGAATCTGCACTGGCACCAGGGCCAATTGCGAGTCACCCGCCACATTAATTGGAGTTGGAGGAATGGTCGAATCATATGGCACTTAGGCTCGCAAAGAGTCTACTCTTTTGCTAGCAGCGGATGTTCCTTCCCCAACTTGCCTTGAGTACCTGTGACGAACCTGCAAGGGAGGAGCGTTATAAGTTCAGACATAATAATGAAAAGAAGGTCCCAGTGCTCGCTGTAAGTATATCTTACTAGTCGATTAGCAAGTGGTTCATCTTCCGCCTAGGGATCAATCCGAGGATCTGAGCGACTGCGTTTGCAAGCTAAAGCTGCGACAATCTGTTAAGATTGGGAGAGAACATATTAGACTTTGAAAGAAAACATCGAGGCGTTAGACTCAAAGAGGAAATCCTTACGGTTTGTGGGTCATCATCATTAGAAGAGGAGTCTTCAACTTCAGGCTCGGTTGCTATAGCTTTTTGCTTCGCGGCCTGACGGGTGGCTGAAGAAGCATCAACTGCTCGACTGCCGGAAGGCAGCTCACTTCCCTGGTGCAATAAAGTTTGATTTAGGGGAGGGGGGGGGAGAGTGGAAGTAAAGGCAAAAGGAGAAAATGAAGAACATTCTATGGCAATTACCTCTTGAGAGGGCTCGCGGATAAGAATGCCAGCTTGAGCAAGACGCGGGGTTCGGGCGGGTAGCGGGGAACGTGCTTCATCTTCAGGGAAGCGAGCAAGCAATTCAGTATCAGTATCATAGGGATACCTCAAATCTTGGAAGATGGTCGCGAAGAGCTCGTCATCCCTTTGCCTCCAACAGTTAACAGAAACTTCTGACCACCATTGCTCATAGTCCACAACAGTCCCATCGACAGAAGCAATTTTGTTAGCCCAGGTAGGAAGATCGACTAGTGCAAGTATGCTTTGGGCTGGCGGAGGCCCAATTGGGGGGCCAATTCTGGGCCAGGAAGTGTTGTAGTTCCAAGCTTCATTAAGGGGGAATGTCACTAACTGGATTAGGCCGAGCTGGCGAGCGAAGTGGTTGGGGCCATAAAGCTCGTAACTAAGTTCATCAGCGGCGAGCCTGAAGTCTAAGCAGGAGATTGCGCAGCGAAAAGCCAAGCACGCTCGATCACTATAGTTAGGGTCCCCAGGAAGGAACCCATGTTCAAGCAGAGGTAGGAATCTTCTACCAAGTACTAGGTCGCAGTAGGGCATTTCGTGCAGGAGGTACAAATATGTGAAACACTAGGAGTAAGGTGGGGATATGTACCTTGCTTCGCAAATAAGCCATTGACCAAGAAGCTCATCAGGCGATGGAAACAGTGGAATGTCATCGCGGCGAAAATATGGAAAATAAATTTGAATATAGAAGTCAAGAATCCAAAAAGGGCCTGAAATGCTAGTTTCAAAAGGATGCATGTTTTCCTGGTATAGAGTGTGGTAGAGAGCACCCAAAATCGGTTGTTCGAGCCCTACATGGCGGCCGTTGTAGAGGGTCGTGGCCAGGAAAGTCCAAGGACCAGTGGGTTTGTTGGCGGAGGTGCAAAAGATGAACTTACAGAGCCAATACTCTAGGAAAGCAATCCCGCCGGTCGCGTTATGTTGTTTGCGGTAATGGGTCAGCCACTGTGGGTAAGAGCTGCTGTAGGAGCTGCGACCGGTTTGGGCCATTGTCAAAGTGAATTTGACATAGTCAAATTGGCCATGCAAGTAGGGCTTGCCGTCGATGGGTAAACCGGTGATGGTTAGGATGTCTAGTAAGGTGATGCTTGGCCGAATCGAAATCAAAAGTGTTGGTGGCGGTGTTCCAGAAATAAAGAAAGGCGGCCAGTTGTGAACGATTACTACCATACGGAAGGGGAAAACAAAGAACAATGGTTTGGGTAATACCTGCCGTGTTCCAGCTAGCCAGATCTCGCGCTCGCGCTTCGCGATACCATGCGAGTGCCTCCCAGTTGATGGTGGTGGGCCAATGCCCTATTTTGGCTCTGTGCGGATGCGCGCCCCAGCTAGTGAAATCTCCAGGTGTTCTTCTGAGGACCGGAATGGGTTATCGGATGGGCAGACCGTAGAGAGCGAGAGCGTCATCCGGGATGGAATCTCTCAGCATGATGGTTTGGGAGTCTGAGGAGCAATGGTCTCTGGACATTGGTGTGAATGAAACAGCTGACACCGACCCTGGTTCCCCAAGTTTGGGCGGCCTTCTCGTTGAGTTCCTCCTCCTGGTCGATGACCATTTTCTTAGGTGGAGCCATTTCTGGGTTTCTGTGAGAGACGAATGGAACAAGAAGGCTTCTGGGTTTAGGAGACTAAAAGGGTTTCTGATATGACAGGTCTGAAGTGGCTGCGGGTTTAAATAAGAGATTTTGTGAGGGAAATGATACGACGAAAAGACATTTTGCAAAGTGAATGGACGCGACCTTCATTAATGGCCTCGTTTCGGTAATCAGGCATGTCATTTAAGTCCCCTTCAATCAGTTACGTTTTCACGGGCCTGATTTCGGGCCCTGGGGGGCAATGTTTGAGCCCAAAAGTATTTTTGGCAAGATCCCTTAGGGGATTTAGCATACCGGGTCGATACCTGCGGCCCAAAAATAAGGCTACTTGGGTTTGGGTTACAGCTTCACCCATTCCGAAATCCATAATGAAAACCAGCTCTTATTGGAATCAGGTAGCAGAGATCGAATAGGAAACTTCAATCAATCATTCTTTTATGGCAAGGAACAGTCGAAACCCTAAGGTATAAATACCAGGTTTCAAGGACGAAACAAAGACAACTCTTCAATTAATCAAACAGATTATCAAAGACTCTCAGGAGCAAACGTACCTGCAACCTAGTTGCAAACCAGAGAAGCAAGGGTAATGCCCTCGCAACCCAGCGAAGCTAAAGTCATGCTTTAGCAAACCCTGTGCTT
>LYNE01001673.1:34035-66973 GCA_001662545.1 Rosa x damascena
TGGACTTATAATAGGAGCCCAACTTTGGAAAATAACAAATCACTAAGTAAATACAAGTATGAGAGACGCGCCCCAGGGTTACGGGTCTCCCAAAATTTTGTAAATAAGCAAGTACGTAGTAAACAAATAAATAAATCAATAAGAAAGTAAATAAATAAGGGACTTCAAAACCCAGTAAAGGACGAAGACCTTAATTTAATAAAGTCAGAGAAATACGCCAAATCGGGCCATGTGCCTCCCTTGTACCCTCCCCGACCACATGCTCGAAACCTGCACACTGTTGTAGGGGTGAGCTTTCGTCCTCGCACGCCCAGTAAGGGCTGACCCAACCATGCTAAGTTTGAAAAATAATATACTTGAAAATATTTACTACATAATATTGTGCACTTTTAACAAAAATACTTAAAAAAAGGCAACCACAAACATCTGTTCTCTTTTATAAAACATATGCAGCATGCGTTACACAACTTTGGAGCTCCGAGATACTTACCTGCCGGCTACTCTAAAACAATTGGTGACTGGCCCGATTAGTCATCATTCGAGAACCGGCCAACTACTATGTAGTGCTTGTGACTACAAGTAGCGAAAGTGTCCATTTCCTGGCCCTGAGTGTCCTATGACTGGTTCACCATTGGTACTTACCTTTTTCCTCGACGAACATAGGAGCACAGCCCCCTCCAGAGGTTCATGGTTATCGACACCGTGGGATCCCTAGGAATCAACGCGTCTAGGTCCCATTCACTTTCAGGTCACAAGTACAAACATACAATGGGTACAGTATCTCAACATGCAAGTCTAGCATTGGTTTTCGTAATCAGCAATCATCAGTTATGAAAACACAGGTATCAGGAGGCATCGACTAATGAACAACCAAAAACGTACTTGCAAGCAACATACTATTATACTAGAGCATTCCACGTATATCGAAAAGCCTCTAACAAGGAAGGGACAGCTCACCCTACTTGGACATGGAGTGCTTGTCCACAATGAGGTTCGTTCTCGACTTTCAATACTTCATCCAGTTCCAAATGCACACGCACGAGTCCTTTATAATAAAATTAACCAATGAGTAACTTGGCGTCATTATAACTCAACTAACCGAGCAACCAAAGCATTTATTTAATTTCCTTAAAGTTCATCGGATTATCCTTTAATCGAACAATGATCTAGACCTTGTGTTTGTAGAATTTTCCTTTAGTTGATAAAATCTACTATCCATTCCCAAATAATCCAAATGACGTAACATTTGAATAATTTAGGATATGGTGATTATACTTAGCACTTTGACCAAAATTTGTTTAGCATTTCTACTTTAAGAAAACAAACGACAATTACCATTCCCGAATGATTACATTCTTACGATAATTCCAGGATATGGTGATCCTAGAATACTCCAATTTCTAACCTTGTTTCATGACGAAACTTGGTTGAGTAAGTAAAATCCATCATTTTCATTATAGACTTTCCTTAACATTGTTCGCAACATTAACTCATTTTCATAAATGGTCCTTTCTCATTGATCAATTTCTTTCTATGTCAAACATAACCATTCACACATACATAATCTCATTTGCACCAACTCATTCACATTCAACTGAGCACTATAAAGGTAAGCAATTATCCATTTCTACTCACTTCCTTCGATTTCAAGTGATACAATACAACCACAGTAAACATAAACTCATATCTTTCATCATGCTATTACCTTTCTCATAACCTTTCCAAATCCTTCATTTGGTAGCCTCAGCTTAACTTCCTTGACCTGGGTATTTATCTCCATCTCAAGACAACATGATCAATTAATCAATTCCAATATCCCAACAAAACTGAAAACATGAGTTTAAGGCTGGGATCCCTTACCTTAATTCAATCCTGTCGAGACCATAGTCTCTATGACGCACCACAAGTTGTTGCCTTTCTCCGTTCTTCATTTTCCCCTTAAAAACTTAACAACAACAATACCAGAAGCACTCCTTCTTATCTGAATTCCATCATTTTTTTTCCAAGTTCAGCACTCAAGAACACCAACCAAAGAACACAAAATTAACAACCCATTCCAATCTGGACTAAAACTTAATCAATTAACCAAGAGGGCTTTGAGATTGTCTTACCGAAATAAGGAGAGGTCGTTGGCAACACTACGTGGCTGCGTTGAGGTGCTCACGCGCCAGCTGCTGCGCGTGAGGTGGCTCTGGACAGAGATAGAGGTCGGGGAGATTGGGTTTTGGTGAACAAGAACACGCTGACTCCATTTATGCTGGTGGTTTGGCTCAATCGTGGCCGGAAGTTGGAGATTGGAGACAGGTAATGGCGGGACTCTGACGTTAGGTGCCCTCGGTGGTCTTCCGGCATCAGACGGTGCAAAGGCTTCTGGGTTTGGGCGAGTGGCTTGTTCTGAATCAATTCATGGTGGCGATAAGTGGAGAAAGTGATCAGAAGTAGCCTTTCCAGCTAGGCATGGTGGTGGGAACTGTGGTGGTTGTATGCGGTAGCTGGAGGCGGTACATACCGGTGATTCTTGCTGGGTTTAAGTCGGAATTTTGTCCTGGTTCGATTGGTGGTGGTGGTGACTAGAGGTGGTGGCCGGAGCTGGAGTCTCTGGCGCTTGCAGAGGGAAGACGGGAAGAGAGAGATCGGGGAGAGAGAGAGAGAGTGCGATGTGGCTGGGTGAGAGGAAGAGAGAGTTTAGGTTTTTGGGTTCCTAAGTTCCTATTTATACTTACACATGTGAAATGTCGAATTTGCCCTTCCGATGAGTTACACAATTCTGCTTCTAGGTTTTGGGCTCATAACTTTTCTTTTCTTCATCTTTCGTCGACAACACCCTTTTTAAATTCTCGACTTTGCCTTAAGTCCAAAACTCAATTTCGTAAAAGCCCAAAATCCAAGACTTTGCTACAACTCAATTTATCGTTTTCGAAACTTCAACAAACTATCGCCTCAATAAGCTTATGTGACCTTCTAGGTCCAAATGAAAGAATCTTAGCCCAAACTTGACAGGAGCATTTTAATGCGATGTTTTAAATGTTATTTCCTCATATTTTACTTAGTTATTTCCTTAAATAAATCATTTTTAATTTAGTTTCTATTTTCTAGGTACATCGGAGAAAATGACAAGGAAATGAGCTTAAAGACACATGAGAAGGATGTGAGACGTTGGAGATGACAAAGGTAAGGCACAAGGGATGCAGAAATGAGCTGAAATGAAGAAATGGAGTATTCCTGGTCCGACTAGGAATCCCAGTCAAAGTAGGAATCTTGATAAGGCTAGGAAACCTGATGGCACTAGGAGACCATGTGATGCGGCTGAAATAGCCTCACAATTTAACCCTGCAAAATGTAGTTGTAAGTATAAGATAAGCAGGGATCGTTCAGTCAGGGGATTGTAGAGTACACCTACACAAAAAGGTCATTTAACAAATAAAAGAATAAAATTGGGGGTTTGAGATTCGGTTCCTAATCTACTTAAAATAAAAATGAAACAAATAAAACTATAGACAATGATCCACTTCCCTAACCTAAACCCATACCACTCGGAAATTACTAAGTGTAAAAACATAAAATCAATTTCAACATGCTACAAAAATGTGCCCATCTTAAATGCCTAGATATGAGCTCAAATGAAAAGCCTCAGCGGATCAATCCATTTATCTAATTCGTTCTAATGTGCGCTTGGATCGGAAAAGTCCTTACCAAGCCCAATACTACTAATTTTCAAAAACACTCAGCGTAATTCTCTTAACTAGTAGTATTATCTAACCCTCGAATCAACTCACACGTGCAAATTAACCATTACACATAGAATTTAACACGTAATTTCCAGAATCATTTAACCATTGAACATGGTTTTTACCACTTTTTAGAACTAATTGCTACTTGTTTAACTTAGCGCCTTAACAAATAACAATTACTCTTGGCAAATTAAGCAAACACACAAGAACTCTCACCGTTATTCTAGCATGCAAACTTATTAACCTAACTCTGAAAATTACCTAAACACGTAAAAGGGCACAAAATTGTAACATGCATCAAAAAAGAATTCTTGAAATTAACTCAATAATAAACTAAAAATCTCAAAAATATTAATAAAAATATTATGAAAATTTCATGTCTCCAATTACACAACTCACAAATCCAAACACACAAAACCGAAAAAAAAATTGTAAGTAGAGTCATAGTTACAATTTGAAGCTTTCCTTAGCGGCTTGGCAACAAGGTGATGTACTCATCTCTGCTATGGTGGTGGAGCGTGCTTGACTTAGCGCCTAGGAGCTTCGTGGATTGATGGATGGATGGTGGTCACGATCTTGTAGATGATGGAAGTTTGTGGAGTGAATTGGGCAAAGTCTTGGAATAGTTTTTGGCCAGGAAGTGATAGGCAAGGAAGTGATGAAAATTTTGGTCTGGACGTTGCCTATTTATAAGGGAGCATTGGTTGGCTTTTGTCGATCATACCCTTCATCATTTGGACGGATGGGATTGCATCATAATTCCTTTAATTTTCCAACTGAAACGTCTCCTTTATGACCTTAATTCCTCTCACAATGGGGTCTTTTAACAAGCTGAAACGTCTTCTCTTATTTATTTTCTAGTGGAAACATCTTTTTCCTTTGTTCCCCAACTGAAAAAAACGTCTTTCCCCTTTATTTCCCTTCTTCATTGCTTGGTCAAACGTCTTAAATGCTTTATTTTCTAATTTCATCATTGTTGTTTCTAAGAGTTCCACCAGGCAAGGTTTCCTACAATGAGGAGAATATCAGAATTTTTTAGAGAAAATAAAGGGAATTAAAATGTAAAGATCGCAAAAATGTCGACGGTGAGGAATACCGATCCAGCTAGGATTTTTCATGAATTTTTCTTTTTCTGCCTATTTCAGGCTAAACACTCAACAAGACTCTCAAAATGATTTAATGACTCAAAACACGAAACTAAAGGAGAAACAAGGCTAAAATGGGGCACATACTCAATAATATCATCGCGCTTTGTTCACCTATCACCATGTGGCTTCAAGATGACTCAAAACTCAAGATTCTTCTAGAATACTTGGGAATTTTCGGCTAAATGAAGAACCCTAGATATTATAGGGGTCTTGGAGGTAAAAGAAGTAATTTTTGGGCATAAATACATGATTTTCCATGAAAATAAACGAAGATTCAAGAAAGTGACGTTTTTGAAGTTATCATGGAGAGTTTTAAGGGATTTACAATATTCAGGAAGGTTGAAAACAGGTCCAGATTTATTCCTTGAGCTCTACACTCCATCCTTGGCCTTGGCTGAAATTAAAGAGATAAATCAGAAAATAATCATGTAATTAATGCAAAAATAATTTCCCTAGAATCAAGGTGATAATTTGACGACTTCTTATTGGTTGGATGACATAGGAAGGATGATGTGGAATTATCTGATTGGCAAACGCTGTGTGGATCAATCTTGAAGGCTTGGAGACCAATTTGTCATCCTCCTATAAATAGGAGCATCATACACACCACTTCACCAACCACTTCTCCCATAATTCTAAACACCAAAAATTCTCTCAATTCTCTAGTCGTCAGAAGTTCTGCATCTTAAAGCAAGGAGGAGAAGAAGCCATTCAATACATCAAGATCCTAGCCGCTATCCACCCTTGTGTTGTCCCTAGAAGATTGTTTGCTTTCAAGGATCTTCAAGTTCTTCGTCTCAAGGCTTTGTCATTCATCTTTCACGGTGTATTTCATACTTTCTTTTGTTTTCCTTTGTTTGATTAGTAGAGTTATGAATTCTAGTTAACATGACGTTAAGGGCAAAATTTAAAGCCTGTTTATATGTTTTGAAATAAAATTGTGATTTCTATGTTGCTTATGTGAGATTGCTTGATTGATTTTGGATTACAGAAAACTTTTGCATGTTTATGTTCTTTGGTGGCCAACTTAGGATATATGCATGTAATTGGAGCTAGATTTAGGTAAACAATTCACCTAATAGTTTTGTGACCCTAAATCATAAGTAGTAAAGGCTTTGGACAAAAGTCGAAATCAATTAAGGAGGACTGAAAATAGATGAACTCTCTCATACTAGGTTGTGCACTTTGGTTGACATCCTTTCTTAGTTCTTCATGCGTTGAATGTGTTCTTGAGTAGCTAGATTTCTAGACTATGACTGCATGTTCAATATGATTAATTTATGTGCTTTCACTTAGATTAATTATTCAAGAAAAGTAAAATATGGGAAATCATTTGCTTATTAACGTTTCACGTGGTCAACTTCTTTCTCATGACATAGAAGATCAACTATAGGATTTGTAATTTGATTTCATTCTTATGGATGTGGTTTTGATCTTTGTTCCTTGCGTTCCACCCTTGTATATATGTTTTTACATTTTCTTTATTTGATTTGTTTTTAATTTTCGATTTTATAATCTTAAAACCCCTTTATTTGTGTTTACTTGTATATATTTTTATTCTTTGTTTTATTTTTGTAAATAATAATTTATACTTTATTAATTATTTATCTGTTTATGCAATTACAGGTGTACCCTCAATCCCCGGCTTGAACGATCCCTACTTATTCTATACTGACAACTACATTTTGCAAGGTTAAATTGCGCGCTTACTTTTAGCGTATCAATAATTAATTTGAATAGCCTAATTGGTAGTCTCGGCACCAAATTAATCTCCAAAGTCACTTCCTTCACTTAAATCACCTTGCGGAAAATCTTATTGGCGAAAAATTACCTTCTAAAAATTAAACAAAATTTTCGGGGGCTCACAGACTGTTTGGAGCTTCCAGCGGCCAGTTCGGTATTTTTCCGGTCAATTTTCGGGATTCCGTTGCCGGTTATGGACTCCTGGGATCAAGCTCTTTAAGGTATGAGGTGGAGGCAGAAAAGACTTCAAGGTTTTGCATCCGACTTTAGGGTTTGGCTATTTGTTTCAGGGTTACGGCTCCGTGCTGATAACGTGTTTTAGGAAAACTGAAATTGGGAGAGAATTGAGTTGTACTTTCATTGATAATATGGGCCTCTTTATATAGAGGATTACAAGCATAGAGATAGAGTTGTACATAGAAACATAATCGTACATTGATTGGATATCTACTAAGATTCTCCAAGATTATCTCTAATACAAACCCTATTACAACTAGAGCAATTAACCTAGAGTTTAGGCCAGACACATATTTTGGATTAATCAAACCCAAATCGAGCGTATATCATTCATCTAAAGCCAGAATGGGTTGTTATATATCCTCCCTCTACCGACATGGGGTAGATAAAAAGTTTGTGGTGCCAATACGATATATGGACTAGGTCCACCCATTCAACAGTTTCATGCTCACATAAAAAAGCAAGCCTATAAACTATGTTAACACCACAACATATATAGTAAATAGGCGGAGAAACTAAGACTCCTTGACACTTACTAAAACTAACAAGCATAGATCCCGATACAAATAGGGAATTATTAGAAATAAAAAATAACTAATATTGACCCAACATACCCAAAGGAGCAGTCCAAGGCCCACAAGACAATCCAAAACCCTAGGCCCAACACCAAGGCCCAGGTTTATTCGAAACACTATAGTCATGCAATCTGTCGCACACCGCCTCCACTCCTTAGTGCGACCTACACCACCACAACATGCCAACCACGTAGCCTCCATCATGTAGATGATTGAACGACAACCTAGACAAGCCAACTAGACCCGATACACACTCAGGTAAGATCCCTGCCTCCACACCGCCTCAAGACTCCATCAATGAAGCTTGCTGTTGCTGCCGCCAAGAACCAATAAGTCTGTGTCGCTTCTCTATCAGTGTCCACGAATCAAATCTGACGATTTAGCAGCCAAAACAAAGACTAGTGCCTATCGTGCCGCCATCGAGTTAAGTTATCTCAAGAACCAAGCTATAGACGAAACCCCCATCCCGCAGTACCAAACGACAGCAGCACAACTAGGTCGTCGCTGAAGCCCGCCACAGCTGAACGAGCACCGTTTGAAAACTGGCAGTCGGCTAGTGTTCAGGGATGATGATTATTTGGATAGTAGGAGAAAATTAGGCGTTTGATAGGAAACCTAAATCATCATGGTTCGTCGTCATGGTATTTTATTTAAAATCTACTAAATCACGGAGCAAGAATTTTCAAAACCGTGTGTTTCCCTAAAACACAATCTAAGCGCAAAAAACCTAAGTGTCGCTCTTAAGGATTGCGATGCCTAAAGCTTTAGCTCTTGATCTGAAGCATCCAACCATCTTGTTCAGTATGCTGCAGGGTAACATCTTGGTCTAGAACTGTAGAGGGATTGTCAATCAAGAATCGTAGAGAGCCTTCATTGATTTGGTTCAAGCAAAACAACCATATCTAGTCTTTCTAGCTGAAACCCTAACCTCACCCAAATTGATTAACATTCTTACATCTCGTCTTGTCTTCTCTAGGAATATTTGCTTCCCTAAAGAGAGGGATTCTTAAGGTATAGCCCTAATATGGAACTCGGACCTTTATGTTGTTATGCGCTCTAAATCAACACATCATATTGATGCAGAGATACGTGATACTGATGGCACTGATGTTTGGCGCTTTACCGGTATTTATAGTTTTACATCACGGCAAGACAGACACAAAACTTGGGCTTTGATTGAAACCCTAGGAACAGAAAATTGTTCTCTACCATGGCTAATGGCAGGGGACTTTAATGAACTCTGGTCGAGTGATGACAAGTCTGGTGACCCTCCCCGTGCCTTAGCCCCCATGACTCTATTTCGTAACACTATGAATGCTGCTGGTCTCTCGGATATGGGTTTCAGAGGTAGCAAATACACTTGGTTTGATAAGTTCACTAAGGAAAGACTTGATCGTGGTTTTCAGTCTATCAAATGGAGAGATCTGTTCCCTCTTAGCAGAGTCATCACTTTATCTCCCTCTAATTCTAATCACAATCTCATCCTTATGGAAGTAAGAATGGATAAAAGTCACCATCAGAAAACCACAAAACGATTTCGTTTTGAAGAGGCTTGGCAAGACAATGAACAATGCACATATATTATTCAAAGAAATTGGTCATCACCCTTAATTGGCAATATGATGCAGCAGCTTGGTTCCAAAATCAAGGCTATCGATCAACAATTATTGCATTGGCATAGCACTAAGTTTCAGAAAGAAAAAAATGAGCTTAGAGAAGTGTAGGAAAAACTGCATCATATCATGAAGCAACCTTACTCCCCATGGCAGTACGAAGAGCAAAAAGGTTACATGCTAGGCAAAGCCAACTTCTTTCACAACAGGAGAAATATTGGCATTAAGGATCAAGGGCAATTTGGTTAAAAGGCGGTGATACAAATTCTGCTTATTTTCATAGAAAGGCCTCCAACAAGAAAAGCAGAAATACAATCAAGGGCCAAAAAAGAACAATGGTGAGGGGCTAGATCAACCAGAAGACATTAAAAAGCTACTACTTGAGTTCTATAACATGACATTCACTTTTGAGGGTGTGGATGATGCTGCAATTTCTACAATTTTTAGAGCTACACCAATAAAGGTTACTGCACACATAAAGATGACTTGTGTTCACCATATCCAAATGAAGAAATCAAACTGGCATTATTTCATATGCAGCCCTCCAAAAGTCCAGGGCCAGATGGTTGTCCCCTTTCTTCTTTCAAAAATATTGGCATATTGTTGGTTTAGATGTCTGTGTGGCTATCAAGAATTTTTTAGAAAAAGAGGAAATTTGGAAACAATCCAATTTCACTCATATCTGCATGATTCCCAAAAATTAAATATCCAACCACAGCAAGTCATTTTTGACCTATAGCTCTATGCAATGTGCTTTATAGAATTAGCTCCATGGTTATTGCTAATAGGTTGAAAAAATGGCTGCTTGATATTATATCTCCACTTCAAAATGCTTATGTACCCAGAAAATTAATATGTGATAACACACTTATTGCAACTGAGGCGGCACATTTCATGTATAAGCTAAAATCTCAGGAAGAGGGTTTCTTCTCTCTTAAGGTAGACATCAATAAAGCTTATGATCGTCTAGAGTGGCCCTTCCTTTATGCTATGCTCTTAAAACTTGGTTTATCTACTAAATGGATTGATATGGTTATGTGATGTGTGTCTTCGATTAGCTATGCTTTATTAGTGAATGGAGAGCTTGCCACAAAAATACATCCAACAAGAGGGATTAGGCAAGGTGACCCTTTATCACCTTACATTTTCATCTCATGTGCAAAAGTTTTATTGGCCTTAATATCCCAGGTTGTGGAATCTGGTGCCATCAAGGGTCTGAAGATGTGTTCAAGGCTCCAATTTTACACCATTTAATCTTTGCATATGACAGTTTGGTTATTGGGGCAGCTACCTTGGAAGTGTCAAACTTATAGAAATATCTTGAATGTCTGTGAAAGAGCTTCTAGCCAGAAGATAAACTTTTAGAAAAGTAACGTTGTGTTTAGCAAGAATGTGCAAACCAGTACTCACTAGCTGCAGTGTTGGAAGTAAAGTGTGTAGATGAACAGGACAGATACTTGGGGCTTCCATTGAGAGTTGGAAAATCTAAAATTTAGATTTTTCAGTACATCAAAGAGAAGTTAACCAAGAAATTGGAGAATTAGAAATCTAAGTTCTTAAGTTGTGCTAGGAAAGCAGTGGCTCAGACTATGCCTCTCTATGTCATGAATTGTTATTTGCTGCCAAAAAGTTTGTGTGATGACATCCATAAACTTTGTACATCATTCTTTTGGGGTGACACAGATTCAAAGAAGAAAATTCATTGGGGCAGTTGGGAAAAATTGTGTCTTACAAAGTATGAAGGCGGCATGGAATTCAAAAACATATGTGCATATAATCTAGCTATGCTAGCCAAGCAGGGGTGGAGATTGATTACAAACCCTAATTCATTAATTGCTCCTTTGTATAAGGCCAGATACTTTCCTCATAGTACTTTTTGGGAGGCAGATATTGGTAATGCACCCTCATTTTCTTGGAGGAGCACTCTAAGTGGCAGACCTGTTTTGAAAGCTGGTGTTAACTGGAAAATTGGAGATGGTACAAATATCAATATTTGGCATGACTCCTGGATACCTAACTGCTCTCGGTTCCTCATTCAAAATCATGCACATACCACTTATGAGAAAGTCTCTGATCTTATTGATCCCTACACAAGATCCTGGATTTCCTCCTCTGTGCATACTATTTTTCATCCCACAATTGTTGAGAAAGTATTAAGTCTACCTCTCAGCAGGCACTCTTTAACAAACAAATAATATTGGAGCTTAACCAAAAATGGCTACTTCATTGTCAAAAGTGCCTATTGGATTGCTAGAGATCAAGTCCTAGGTAATGTACTCACTTCTACCTCTTTTGGTGATCCTTTCAAAGAACTATGGAAAAGGTTGTGGAGAGCCAGGGTCCCTGCAAAGTCCAAATTTTTGCATGGAGAGCTTGTAAAAATCTATTTCCTACAAGAGATCGGCTAACAACTAAAGGCTATGTAGGTGAAGTTCATTGCCACTTATGCAATCATCAACTTGAAGGCAATGCTCATTTGTTTTCTAAGTGTCCAACAGCCTCACTTTTATAGAGTCAAGCCTGAGATTTTTTATAATCTTTTAAGGAGTGGATGTTAGAACAAGCTTTACATCTCAAACCTGAGATTTTTGAAAAGATTTTAATGGTTATTTGGGGCCTGTGAAGAAATAGAAATAACAAGTTATAGGAGGACATGGTTCAATCTGCCATTGATATTTTCTTAAGCTCATGGCTTGAGGAATTATATGAAGCTAGAATGACATGTTCAACATCTAACAAAGCTGATGTGCACCGGTGGAAGCCTACTGTAAATGGTTTCAAGCTAAATGTAGATGGAGCCTTTCTAATGCAAGTACCAAAGGGAGGACTGGGAGGAATTCTTCATAAACAAAATGACAAGGTGCTTGCTGCATTTGCTCAACCTGTACAACATGTGACCTCGGCTTTACAAGTAGAATTGCTTGCTATTCGAGCTGAACTTGATCTACTGCAGCAACTTAATAGCTCTGGAGCTACTAGTGAATCTGACTGTCATCAGGCTGTGCTAGACATCAAGAATACTTCAATGGCATTGTCTGAGTTTGTAACCTTTTAGATGATATTCATCAATCCATGCAAGCTTTGACAATGTAACAATTAGCTTCGCTCCTCATACCTATAACAAAGTGACACATAGACTTGCTAGTATAGGCTTTGATTATGTTCAAAAGTAGTGTTGGCTGAATTACACTCCCAGTTGTATTCTTGACATTGTTTGGCAGGAGTATTCTTTTGCTTGTTAACTTCTATCAAATACCATTTTTTTCGTCAAAAAAAAAAAAATCATGGTTCAATGTCGTAGAAAATAATTGGATTAGGAATACTGTCAAAAAGTACTAGCTAGCCAACCTCATGCATGGGAAACACAGTAAAAATGAAAACACATGAAACAAAAAAATTTAAGAGTAATGCATTTGTCACATGAGTGATATAAAAAGATAGCTCACCTAACATTATTCGAAATAAAAATAATTGCAATTAAACAGTTGCAAGCTACTTCCTTTTGGAAAGCAAACTACAATACAAACGAGTAAAGGCAATACCTTGTGCATACCCGAATGGACTAATTTTTTGCTGTTAGGGCCAAGTTTAGAAAGGGTGACTACATTGGAGAAGGAATAGGACTTAGATTAGGCTAGGCTAAATTGCATTAGAATATGATCAATTCTGTGTTTGTTTTTTTAAATCGACCCCAATCAGGCGGTAATATCATTCATCTCAAGCTAGAATGGTCGTTACATACTCTTCCACTGCCATCAGACCGAACAAGAAGATGTGTTAGTGCCCACAGTGATACATCACTTATTGAACAATTCTCACAAAAAATAGCTTGAATCCTCCTTCGGTACTACTCCAAAAGATTCTCTAGAAGCACAGAAAATACATAGCTCCCTAAAAAACGTAGAGAATTATTGAAAGTAAACTAAACTACTAGCATATATACAAGCCCAATTTACTCAGTCCCAAAAGAGAGCAGTTCAAGACCGATAAGACAACTAAGTCGCAGGCCAAAAAGCAAAGCCCAGTTTCACGCAAATCACCACAGCTTGCGCAGCGCAAGCACACCGACATCCTTCCACAACTCACCTCGTCTTCCGGAAATGATGCACCCAATGCCAACAGAGCTTCCGTGATCCAAACAAAATGCAATCTTCACTGTAAAACCGCAAACCCAGCAATCTCAAATGTCAAAGAACCATAGGCCAGTTCATCATTCGTCTGGAAGCATCACAATGTCAATGAGGTGACGTTGGAGCACCACCAGACGAGAAAAGGATCCAAAAATCGGCTTTGATCACGACAGCATCTTCCAACTTCTTAGGTCAAGAGCATATTTTTTGTGTTTGTTTTTTGACAAAGTAATAGAGATTTCTTTTAATCCCTAAACTAGAACGGCACTTACAAATAATCCTCATATGCTTGTACCCTAAATCAGTGGTCAAGCAGGTAAAGGAAAACGGGTACTAGTCATTTAGTCGACGATAAATGACAACTATCGTTACTTTTTACCTTATTTCGAACTCTTAGTTGACCAAAAATTTGACTTTTTATTTCATTCATCTTTTGAGAAAATTACCATCACAAAAGATTTAGAAGGCGTTAAATCGAGTTCGTGGCACACTTAAATTGGAGTTCGTATGAAGAAGTTATGGTCTAAACACCAAAATTACCTTTTCGGGAAACCCTAGTAGAAATAGCAAAAATTTACCATTTTAGCCGAAAACCTAATTTTCATTTTCTCTCAACTCAGACCTGACCTGACATGACCCAAAGGGTTCTCCGCCGTCTGACCATACCAAATCACCGCATCGACGCTGTTTGAAGTGCCTCCATTTGCTCGTTTGGTTTTCGACCTCACTTTCTGTCAACAACCGACCATCAAAGCGCATTGAAGATGTTTATCTACTTGGCTGCTGGCACAAGTCGACCGGTCGGAACTCATGATTCCGGCCACCATTTCTAGTGAGACCAGTTGGGTATTGGAGCTCATGAGACGCACTTCAATGCCTCCAAAAAGCTTTGGACGATTTGTACCAAGGAGGGAGAATTGAGAGTTTATAGAATTCGGCCCAAATCTCATTTCGAGGAAAGTTCTAGCTAAATGGTTAAGATCCTGACTTTGTGTTAGTTGAGAAAGTTGTTGGGTTGATGAGAGGAACATTGTGATGTATTTTCACGACCTAATTCAGAGTCAGAGTTGGCGGCGCGTGGGGCCAATTCTGACCATCTGTTTTAGTAGTTAGGTAGTGCTTGTTTGTAGGAACATGTGGGTATGATTTGGTAAGTATACGTTAAACTTTGGTATCGATAGGAAATTTCCGTGTTTCGAATTTTCGGGTTACGATTCAAGAAAATCCGACCATTAGATCGCCTTCATTTTGCATTAGGATGTTAAAAAAATTACGATGGCATACCCCTTGAAGTTTGAGCCAAATCCAATGTCATTTCGAATGTTCGATGAATTAGTTGGGCAAGGGATTTTCGAGTTTCGTTTTAGAATCATATTTAACTTTTTGAATCTCCCAATTATTGTTTACGAATTATAATTGTGTATAGGATGACATATCGACCCATCATTAGACGAGGATCCTTAGGCTTGGCTACGTTAGCCTTATACTGTGAGTGAACATTTTGTTTAAATAAATATATGCATGCAATGATTTCGCAAATATCGTTTTAATTATTTGAGCAAGTGATTTGGTTTCGGAATATGATTTGAGATTGTTGACTTGGTTTTTGGTTGTGATTTTTGTAAATGGATTGAGAATTGTTTACTTCACTGTCGTTATGATCTTTGGAATTGAAACTGCATTATGGATTTAAATGTTATCGAGCTTTCCGATAATTTTTCTGACACGTGAATATTATTTGATTTATGAATTTTGTGAATCCCGCACTTATATATTTATCAATTTGAGAAATCTTACTATGTAAATAATCACATTTGTTATTATATTCTTGAGAATGATTTTTACATAAGATGTTTTCGAGTAGAGTTAGGAACCGAACTCATGCCTTGTTGCCATTATTGTTTATTACGAGATTTTGAGGAAGCTCTATTGATTTCGTTTTCCGTATGTTTTCTTTTGACATACTTGATGGTGATAATATTACCATGCTAGCATGTTGTACTTGTTCTGCCTTTTTAGGTGATGTGACTACTTCCTTAGGACCCTAAACCCTAAGAACTGAACGGTCGAGATGCCGATATGTGCTCGAAAAGTGGGTCCACAAATGATCCCTTAAATTGGCCAAAAAAAACTAATCCCTTAGGGGGAGGTCCTATATAAATATATATACACACACACACACTTTTTTTTTTGCCATTTTAATGAGTGAACCCACTTTTCGATCGTATTTCGGCATTCTGACTGTTTAGTTTTTAGGTCCTAATGTATAGATCATTTCTACAAATTTTCAGCCATATTGATGATCGTTAAGGTATCAAACTATATTAAATCAATAGATGAACAAAATTTGTCTAACCTAAACTGTTCTGGCAATTAAATGATCTGCATGAGGTAGGAAAATCCCTCCTTGCATCGATCTCTACGTTGTGCTATGGTTAGTTTTTGAAATCGATTAAGTTTTGAACGATTTGGTTTTGGGTGTTTATGGGTTCTGTTGGAACCACCATGCACGGTGGCATTTTTGGGCTTCTTGGTTTATTTTCAATGTTGGTATTCGCCTGAGAGTGTGAGGTTGAGGCTTGATGTTAGGGTCGGAACCCTAGCAGGACTAACAGAAAGGAAATGAAAAGCAAAGAGAATTAAACAGAAGGGAATTTCATAGATAGATTTCAGAGTGGTTACAGCTCGAATTATATAGGCTCATACTGATCACACAAACAGTGACACATGTCAGCCATGAGGACGAGATAAGCAATTAACCCAGATAACTACTAATTAACCCTAACAACTAATTAGCAGACAAAACAGATAATTAAAGGGCCATGTGCGTAGCGCATGCAACTGAGGACTTCTAGAGATAATAGGAAAATGGGTCGATTTCATAACATTCCATCCCTCCCAAACAAAGCTTGTCGTCAAGCTTGAAAATCAGGGAATCGTGCCAGTAAGTCTTCAGCCTCTTCCCAGGTAGCTTCTTCTTCTGTTGACCCCAGCCACTGCACAAGCCACTTAGTTACAGCTGCATTATTTTTCTTGACCATTCGTCTATCCAATACCTTTGCAGGGTACCATCTGGGATTATGTGGGTCGACAATAGAAGGAAGAAGAGCCGAGATCACCGAAGCATCACCCAACTTCTTCTTCAACAGGGACACATGGAAGACCGGATATACCCTAGCAATGGTTGGAAGCTTGAGCTTGTAGGCTACTAAGCCAATTTTTTTCTCAATCTGAAAGGGACCATAGTATCTAGGTGCCAACTTGTGTGCAAGCCTTTTTTCCACTGAATGTTGCCTATAAGGCTGTAACTTCAAGTATACCCAGTCCCCTTCTTCAAATGTTCTCTCCGTGTGTTTTTTGTCAGAGAACTGCTTCATCCGAGCCTGAGCAATATGTAAGTTACGTTTGACGATAGCTAATAACTCATCTCTTGATTGGAGCTGCTAGTCAACTGCATCCACAGCAGTAGAGCCTGGAGTATAAGAAGCTATAGATGGGGGTTGGTAGCCATAGAGAGCCTGAAATGGTGTCATGCCAATGGCAGAATGATGCGCCGAATTGTACCACCACTCAGCCCATGGAAGGGCTTCTACCCACGTTTGAGGTTTTTCACCAACCACACAACGTAGATATTGCTCCAAGGTCCTGTTGAGATTCTCAGTTTGCCCATCGGTTTGGGGGTGGTAGGCAGAGCTCATGTTAAGGGTAGTACCTTGAGCTTTAAAGAAGGCTTCCCAAAAGTTACTCGAGAAAACTGGGTCCCTGTCCGAGATAATTGAGTCTGGCATACCATGAAGCTTGAAGAAATTATTGACAAATTGCTGAACAATCGTAGAAGCAGTATAGGGATGAGCCAAGGGAACAAAATGGCCATACTTAGTAAACCGGTCCACTATTACCATAATGATTATTTTCCCATGAGAACTCGATAATCCTTCAATAAAATCCATAGAAATGCAGGTCCATGCTTTTGTTGGAATGGTGTTAGGGTGCAACAACCCTGGAGGGTTTATGGTCTCATAATGATTTTGTTGACAGATATGGCAAGTGGACACAAACCTCTTGACATCCAGATGCATCCCTAGCCAGGCAAAGGATCTGGTGATTCTCTTCATTGTTCTGTGTCTCCCAGCATGACCCCCATTTAGACTGTTATGAAACTCAGTCATGATTTTATTTCGCCAATTATCCTGCTTTGGAACAAATACCTTGCTCTTGTATAATAGTTGAGAATGAAGCACAGAATATAGAGGGTGAGCAGATGGATCAAGCTGCACCTGTTGTAGAATGGCATTAGCTTCAAGATCCGCTAAGCAAGCTGCCTGAATGTCCTGGATAAAACAATGTACTGGAGAATAGATTCCAGTGCTAGTGTGTAGGCTTCCAAATTTTGTGATCACCTGAGTGTCATTGATCTTGAATTCAGCCATTCTAGAAAGAGCATCAGGGGCAGAATTATTCTTACCAGCTTTATAATGTATCGAGTAGTCATAGCCAGCCAACTTAAGTAGCCACTTCTGTTGAGTCGGTGTTGAGATTTTTTTATCTAAGAAATACTGAATAGTCCGATGATCAGTATAGATGCTGAAATGATTTCCTAAGAGATATGGCCACCAATGTTGGACTGCAAAAACCACCGCCAACATTTCTTTGTCATATACCGACAATGCAACATGCTTAGGAGCCAATGCTTTACTAAGGTAGGCAATAGGGTGACCATTCTGTGACAACACAGCTCCTATGCCTACTCCCGATGCGTCACATTCAACAATAAACTCTTTTGAGAAATCCGGCAGAGCCAACACAGGAGTGTTTATGAGGGCTACCTTAAGAGATTCAAATGCACTTTCCGATTCAGCAGTCCACCGAAAGCCTCCAATTTTTAACATATCTGTCAATGGTTTTGCAATCAACCCAAAGTTCCTTACATACTTTCTATAATACCCGGCTAACCTTAAGAAGCTTCTCAATCCTTTGATGGTAGTTGGCTTGACCCAATCTCTAATGCAAGCAATTTTGGCAGGGTCCACAGATACACCCTCTTCACTGATCACATGCCCTAAATACTCAACTGATGGCAATCCAAAGCTGCACTTGCTCTTTTTTATCTTCAAAGAATGTTGTTGCAACTTAAGAAAAATCTTGTCCAAATGCTCTACATGAGCTTCAAGAGATGGGCTGTAGATTAGAATGTCATCAAAGAAGACTAGAGCAAATTTCCTCAAATACTCCCTTAGTACATCATTCATTACCAATTGGAAAGTGGATGGAACATTTGTCAAGCCAAAAGGCATCACCAGAAATTCGTAGTGGCCATTGTGTGTTCTAAAAGCGGTCTTACTAATGTCAGCAGCCTCCATCCTAATTTGATGATATCCCGATCGTAAATCGAGCTTTGTAAAAATCGTAGAACCATGCACCTCATGGAGCAATTCATCTACCACAGGAATAGGGTACTTATCCTTAACAGTAACGGCATTCAAGGATCTGTAATCCACACACATCCTCCATGTACCATCCTTTTTCTTAACCAACAACACATGAGAAGAAAAGGGGCTAACACTCGGTCTAATCACACTATTAGCTAGCAGCTCCTACACAATTTTCTCTATTTCGGCCTTTTGAAAATGAGGGTACCGATATGGCCGAACACTTACTGGAGGTATGTTAGGGAGGAGTTCAATCTTATGGTCCTGTTTCCTTTGTGGTGGCAATGTGGTTGGAGTGGCGAAGAGGTCATCGTACTTAGTGATTAAGGCTTGAATCTGTGCACTTGGTGTATTGATCATCTCTTTCCCCACGACCTGTTGCACCTGGACTAGTGGTGGCTTTGGCACTAGTGTCTCCCTGCAAGTGGTACTCGTTTCCCTGTATACTAAACCTCATCCTCATTGTATCAAAATTCCACAGAATATCACCAAGTTGTTTTAGCCAACAAGCTCCCAAAACTATTTCACATCCAGTGACAGGCAGAATATAAAAATCATCTGTAAAGGTAAATTGCTGGAGTTGAAGCTCAATGTTGGCTTCCCCACTAGTCTTGATTTTTGCACCACTAGCCAATACAACATTTAAAGGAGAGAAATTATGTACATGTACCTTGGTACCTCGGAGAAGATGGGGATGAATGAAGTTGTGAGTGGCTCCCGAATCAATAAGCACATGTACCACTTTCTTGTTGAAGTTTCCCTTTAGCTGTATAGTGGCTGGGCTGGAATTGCTATCACTCATAACTTGCAACCGAATGAGTGGTTCCTCGAGGTCAGTGATGGGTGGAACTTCCTCTTCCATCAACTCTGCTGAACTTAAAAGCTCATCTTCATCCGGAGACACTTCCATAATCATCAGTTGTCCCTTCCTACAGTTGTGACCTGGTTTGTAGGTCTCGTCACAGAAAAAACATTGGTTTTTTGCTCTTTTTTCCTGATATTCTGCTTGTGATAATCTCCTGTTTCCTGTGTGGTGCACATTTCCACTTGAGGGTTGATTATTTCGGCCCATGAGATGGCCTTATAGCTTGGGATTGGTGCTTGAAGTCATGAACCTCTTAGTAGGGTTAGAATTCACGCTGGAGCTAGTGCTTGTGAGGAGCCTAGACTGAGCTTGATGGGATTGGGTTTGATGGGAACTTCTAGCATAGCTTCTATGACCTTCATTCCTCGTTTCATAGACTCTAGCTAGTTCACAAGCCTCATAGAGTGTCCTAGGCTTCTGAGCTTGCACATCCACCCTAATATCCTCCTTCAATCCTTCAATGAAACATGCAAGTAAGACCTTAGGAGGGAATCCAGGGGCTCTTCGTGATAGCTTGGTGAACTGCTCCTTGTAGTGTTCCACGCAACCGGTCTGAGACATTCTGGCCAAGGCGGCCTGGTATTCCGATCTGTTATAGCTACTGAATTCACGCATGAGTAGGTCAGCTAGTCCCTGCCATGTATGAGGAAATTCATGTCGAAACATATACCAACGGTCTGAGGCTTTATCAGTTAAATGCATAGTTGCAATTGATAATTTCCTCTCTTCTGGGATCCGGTAGAATTCAAAATACTGCTCGGCCTTGTTGAGCCACTCAGCAGGATCACCTCCCCCAAAAACACTGAATTCCAACCTCATTTGTTTTATGGTTGGTAAGGTAGGATCAATGTAAGCCATGTGGTTGTGGTGTTGGAGCATGAACAAACTGGGATGAGCGTAACAATTAGGAGCACTCATCTGTGGAATGGATGATGGTGGTGAAGTGATTGGGAATTGATTTCTATGGGAGAAATTGTGGGTTGTAGTAGTAGTAGCATAAGTAGGAGTGATCATGTGATATGGAGCTGAGCTTTTAGCTTGAGTGAAGTATGGAGCAGCAAATGGTAAAGTAGGTGTGACTGAGGTAGGAGGAAACGAATGCATGGTGACATTATAAGGGCCAGAATAGGTCATGGTGAATGGATCAGGTTCCCACATAGGTGGACTGAATCCGGAAATTGGGGGTGGCATAGTTTGGTGCATATTATTGTGCAAGGGTCCTAAGGAAGCTCCCAAGGGTTGTGAGCCTATGAAAGAGTGTTGGAACTGCTGTGACTGAGGGTTACCCCCACTCCTCATCGGCATATTAATCCCCACAGATACAAGCTTAGAGCTAGAAACTGGCATGCCTAGAGTGGAAATAAGGGAACTAGAAAGAGCCAAGTGCTGGCTAACCAGGGCATCATGATTACCAATAAACCCGAGCAACACATCATCAGGACCAAGGGAAAAATTAGGGATCTGAACGATATTACCAAGCTAGGACTGAGGACCCTCTGATCGAGCAAGGGTTGAAGATGTGGCCTCCGACTGAGGAGGAATCAATGATTGGAACACCAGGGAGGAAACCGATCCAAATCAGACTGAACCATCAGGGAGTGGAATAGCAGCGCTACCCTGCTGAGTGAGCTGGATATGGGTGATCTCCTCCATGATTGCAGATTTGAAACCAGCCAAGGAAGCGGCAATCCTCTTCTGAAGCGAAGCCTGCAATGATGCCTGCATCTCCTCAAGGCGAGCAGCAGTCTCATCTCGATGGACTTGAAACTCAAACTCAAGGTGAGAGAGCTCACCGGAGATGTGCGGAGGAGACGACGGCTTCGCCCCCGCGCCCTTAAGTTTGACCATTACTGGCTCTTGATACCACTTGTTAGGGTCGGAACCCTAGCAGGACTAACAGAAAGGAAATGAAAAGCAAAGAGAATTAAACAGAAGGGAATTTCATAGATAGATTTTAGAGTGGTTACAGCTCGAATTATATAGGCTCATACTGACCACACAAACAGTGACACGTGTCAGCCATGAGGACGAGATAAGAAATTAACCCAGATAACTACTAATTAGCAGACAAAACAGATAATTAAAGGGCCATGTGCGTAGCGCATGCAACTGAGGACCTCTAGAGATAATAGGAAAATGGGTCGATTTCATAACACTTGATCATGCTAAATTCGATCACTTGAGATAAGGACGCATGCAAACTCGAGAGTGATCAAAGAGTAGCAGCGCTATTGACATCGAGCTACAGTGCGTTATGCTCAGAGATGGGATTCGAAGTTGAATCCAGAATCAACAGTCATGATTAACACAGTGAAGGTAAATTTCGACTGCCCTTCTAGGTGCAAAAGTGGAATGAGTTTGTGGGTATAAGCTTATTGTGAGCTCTATTGATTGATTATGTTGGAAAATGGAATGTTGATTAGCTACTGAATTGAGAACTGGAAAATATGGTAATTGCGTTGTTGGTCAATTGTTCAAAATATATTGAATCCTCGTGTGAAATAGCTTTGAATAGTGATTTTGAGTTTCTGTAATCTTGGTTACCGATAAAATGAAATCATGCAAATAAGTATTGAAAAGGAGAGGAGATGCTAGTAAAAGGAAATTTATTTGGTGCCCTTAGTAATTTGGGTGCACCTAATATGAAAGTGAAATAATGTCATTAAAGACATGATCCGTTGTAGTTGATTGATATTCTAGTTCCAAGTAAAATGTTCGATAATTTGAATAGTTATCGAACTTATCACGATTGGTCAATCATGGGTCAATGTTGGTCAACTCCTGGTCAAACCAGGGATAGTGGGTCTAATGATTTATTAATGGTCGAAACTTTAGTATTAGTTTGACGGATTATTAACAATCATTAATTATGACAGAAATTAGGACTCCAGTTATCGAGGAATGGAAGGTTTGTGAATTCCGGACAACGCAAAATGGTAAAGCTTCGAAATCCAGGTAGGGGACTCGGGACTCACTCGGTTAGTTGTTTTTCATATTTTATTTATTGGTGATGCATGATGAGTTGAATGGCTTGGTTACATTAAAATGCAATGCATACTAACCAAACTGTGAGAGAATGTGTGATGGCTTGAGAGCGAAGGGTGGCACTGACTTCCTTAGGTTCGATCCCCTTAACCTCCGGAGGGTTAGTTACGTCGGTCGTCTGGGTATTCCGATCGTAATAACGGACCCAGTACGTGTGTGTAACTAGGTAGTGGACGATCTCGCTACGCTTACCTGGTTTTAAATTATAATGTGAGGTAAGGTCCTGTAGTGGGTCTATGGGATCAACCATTAAGTAATATGTGGTACCATTGTTAGGTTAAAAATTGCACAAACTGTAAAATGTCACCCAACGTAATTTCACTCGTATTCATTAACAAAATAGAGTTTTAATTATTTTGGGTTCGACCTATTCAAGACAGAATGTGTCTCTTAATTACAGTCCCTTGTTACAAGGGAAACACCCTTTGATTCCATTTATAAAGAAACCAGTGTGTGATTGTTTGTTTTTGCGGCTGCACCCGAATTTTGGAATGGGTTGCCTACGTACCCGGGAAGGGATTAAGTCATTCGTAGTTCAAGAGTTCCAATAAGTGAATGACCCATTGGAGGGCTTGGATTTTTTTGGAATAGGAATAGTGTTTAGGATGCGGTTGCATCTAGATTATTTGATTCTAGATTACCTACATACCCTTGCGGGATCAAACCACATGTAGTTCCAGCATTTGGGATTTAAATGGGTAGATGACCCATTTATTTTTTTAATTTGTGTTTGAGATATTTGTGAGGGTTTAGAGCCCTTGCATTTGCTTTTGGATAATTTGGGAATGATTTGATTTTTCTGGTATTTGGGTGAATTTGACTGGTTGAGTCAGAGATTCAGATTGGCTGAATTTGACTGGTGGAATCAGGGATTCGATTTGAATTTGTGGTTGTATCTAGTGAGTCGCTAGATTGCCTACATACCCTGTGAAGGGATCAAACCATTGTAGTTCATGAAGTTTGGGAATTTGGGATTTTTCTTGGTTTTGTACCAAAATGATTTTTTTAAGTTCTGAAGTATATTTTTTAACGAAACCAAAGCCCGGATATTTCGAAAAGGACACCCGCAGCGTCATGTTTTGCCGAATTCTTCAAATGGGCCCAAATTTGAACATGGGCTTCTTTTGTATCCTCACGAATCATGTTCCTCGATCCATGAAGCTTTATCGGCCTCAAATTTAATACAAGGACCCTCAATATATCAAGTGAATTTCGAGTCTCTATTTTCTTATCTAGAATCCGGAGAAGTGCATCAAACTTCTATTTTGGGCATCAAATCAGTCACCCATCAAAGACTTCTCATATGCCTGGCCCTCTTGGAGGCCCAAATCTTCTCGGAGTCCCATATTTGATAAGGACACCCAGCTGTAATTTCATTTTTTCCTTTACTTTCAATTCTCCTTTCTTTTTTGTTTCTTATTCCTGTGCTCTGTTTTATCCCCAAACCAGGTAGAACACGAGCTCAATGCTGATCTCCCGCGAGGTCGAATTGGAGATGGATTTGAAGACACAATTTGACTTGAAGGAGTTGAAATTGGAGGCTGGAAAAGAACACATGTGGAAGACGAGACCATGGCCGGCTTCACAGGAGAAGAAATGTCGACGTCCTGCTGCAATTGGCTTCTGCGAGAAATTTTGTGTAAGTCCATTCTCCCTGTAGCTCTTACTTAGCTCATTTTGAGACTCCTTTAATCTGTGGGTAAGGCCAAATTTACTTCAATCGCCCAATTAAATTGAGAATTGATGAGTTTTGCGATGTGATCAACTTTGTCTGCATTTTGAATATTTTGACTGTCTTCATGTTCTATGCGTTCACAAACCCACCATGGAAAGAACTTTGCTTTCGGTCAATGTTTGAGCACTTTGTTAATTAAGCTTTTTTTGTCTTATTCAAAGCTCAATTAAACTAATCCCTTGGTCTGCAACACCACCAGAACGTCCATTCTTCTCTTCTTCTTCTTTTATATATATGTTGCTTTATGCTTTGTCAATTTCTGGAATGGTTTTGATGATATTGGCCACACTTGGGATTAAAGTTTCATGCCCAGACAAAAGTACCACCGCCAAAGACTTCTCTCATTTGGGTTTTTATATTGGCACCGTTTTGAAGCTTTTTGGAACACAAATACTCCAAAGCTGCTGCACATAATTGAACTTTGAAGTTTGTTTAGTCAATTCCACCACAAATTCTCATCTTTCTTTCTTCTCTTGACACGCTGCACCCACGAACACATACTTGTCACCTTTTGAGATCAAGTCCTAGTCTGCCTCATTTGATCATCTTGGCCTTTTGCAAGTATAATAACCTGTGCATCAGATTTGTCTTGGAATTGGCTGCCACAAAGTGTGTGTTTAAGTTTGACAACTTGAGACTCACCTTGCAATTCCACTGCACAGCTTTCTTTCTTGCCTGTCATCTTTTGGTGTTAAAAGCCTCAGACCGGCTCTGACTATTTTGGCCCTCTGCAAACATAAGTCTTGTGCACCAAATTTGTTCTTAATTGAATGCTTCAAAGCTTGTCTTTAATTTTAACAAATTTTCTTGTTGTGCAGGTTCAAGAAAGACCAAGAAGGACTAGGTGATTATAATCACAGCAACGTCAAAGTCTTGAAGCTTTATTTTAAGGGTGAGCATCTTCTTCCAAGTGCTAGTTCTAGTTTCATTTTTAATTTGAACCAAGACCCCTTATGGAAGCATGGCCTGGATGGTGATTCACACGGGGTCCTCTGCCAGTTTTGGGGGGTATTAACCCAAACTTGAGACTTGAGGATGATATCGGGACCCGAAGGCAGCCGGGTCAGAGCTCTAAAATAGTGTTGATACCGTAAGGCACCACCACTGGAGCTTTGATAGTAGTTTTGGCACCCTAAGGCATGTCATGCTGGAGCTCAACGATAATATCTGCACCCTAAGGCACGCAATGTCGGAGCATGATATTGATACCCTACGGTAGCGCTGGAGGCCTGCATCATTTGAGAACAGCAAACAAAAAGGTGCAGATCGGTGAAAGTCTCACCCTCTTCTTTCTTGCTTTCTTCCTCTCCTCCGCTGCTCTCCCTCTGCTTCTTCCCGATCTCCTGATGCTGTTATGTTCAATTCCTCCGTGCTCTCTTTCTTTGGTTGCGAGGACTCTTTTATATGCAACATGGGTAGTGGAGGTTGAATTGATCACGCCAAATTGAGATTGACTTGGACTCAACTTTTAACTTCTTGATAACCTGTCTATTTTACATCAGCTTTGAATTGTAGTGTTGTATCAAAGCTAGAAGTACAACTATAGATGTATTGTTGAATCGTAAAAGCATCATGCTTCTCTCTCCTTTTTTTCATGTTTTTATTTTGCCGAAAATACTCATATTGCCCTTTAATAGGACAGTCCTCATTCAAAATGAATTTGTGAATTTTTTTTATTTCAACACCCATATTTAATTGCGTATCATGCATCGGTTTTGAGTCGGAAAATATTTTAAAAGTTTGTCATTTCTTTAAATAAAATGGTTTTTAGTGTGTTTTTCATACTGGTGCACCATTAAAAATTAAAAGTGTTCAAATCTAGCCGAGGTGAAGCCCCTACTGAGCAGCGAGGACAAACGCTCACCCCTACAACAGTGTGGTTGCAGGTACTGTGCACTGGTAACGGGGTTGTAGCGGAGGGAGCTGGGTGCGCGAAAGTTGATAACTCTTCGTAATGGAAATCAGGTTCCGGATGTTACTCTTGACCTTTATTTCTTGACACTTGTTATTTTGGAACTTGTTGTTGAATGTACGTTGTGTTGTTAAGTCTATTATTCCTCGACTATTCGAAAATGACAACTTCTAGACGAACAAATTGAATTTTGCAATTTTAAGAAGTTTTCACCTCAAAAGTATTTCAAATCTCCGCTATGCGTTTTACGAAAATGTTATCAAACAAAAATGTCTTGCGGTTCTCTAGAATGTAAATCAAGCATTCGGTTTATGTTTTAGAGACTCGTGGCACTGTGACATGCTCAAGCTGGTGAGCTGCAGTTTGGGGCGTTACAGTAGGAATAACTCTATCAAAAATTCAGCAGAGACTACCCAAAACATGTAGAAACATATTTACACTTCTAATAAACCATCCTTATTCTCCTAGAGCCGCCCTGCTTCCAAAATCACAACAACTCGACAATAAACAATAAGCGAGAAATAATAGATAGATATAATTCCATCGAAAATCCAATTTTCGAAAATCTTCCATAAATCTCAAAATCGATGAATAAAAATATACTTAATTATGCAAATCATATCAGAAAATAACTCATCAAAAATCATCATAAATAATAAATTCAAATCCGAGCATCACAAAATCATATCTGAAAATCATGATGGAAATCCAATCAATGCCAATATTATAATCTAAAACCAAATAATGTGCTCGATAAACAACACGATAATTGAATAAATCAATAATTTAGAAAATATTTGCATGCATCATTTAAAATCAAAGGTCCACTCATATTATACAGTTAATGTGGTATGGTGTTATCTCAGTGGTTAGAGCACCCACTACCTAAGATCGAGGTAATGGGTTCGAGTCACCATGGTGGTAGGAGTGAAATCATTTAATCCTCTTATAAAAAAAATAAAATAAAATAAAAGGTCCACTCATAGTATACAGTTAATGTGGCCAAGCGTAAAGATCCTCGTCGAACGATGGGTCGGTACCTCGTCCTATACAAAATCATATTCCATAAACAACAATTCGACAATTAAATATGATTCTAAAACGAAACCCGAAAACCCCTCGTAAGCCAACATCTCCATTTCTTCTTGGATTCAACCCAAACTTTACCACTGAGGCCAATTCATTTAATAAACTATTATATAGCATAAATGAGGGAGATCCAATGGTCGGATTTCCCTAAATCGACAACCGAAACTCCAAACTTCGAAAATTTACAATAGATATCAAACTTCTCCAATTTCCACCAAAATCATATTTACAAGTTCTACGACTCACAAGTAAATTATCTAGCTAAAAACAGAAAACCAAAACCTCTCCTACGCCGCCCATAATGGTAGCACATGGGCCCCACGCGCCGCCTACCAACTCCGATCCGAGGCACCAAATGTCATCAACATGATCATCTCAACAATCCAAACAACTTTCTCAACTACAACAAAGCTCAGAAATACCTTGGTTGGCCAGAAATCGAGCTTGATCGAAAAAGGGCCAATTTGAACAGTAAAATCTTCAAATTTTCGATTTGTCCTCCACGCTTCGAATTGCTACAAGAGACATGCAATGATTTATCAGAGAAGAATGGGCTATCCAAAATGATCGGTTTTGTCGAAGATGGTGGCCGGAATCGGAAGGAATTGTCAGGAATACCAAACTGCTACAGTACCAGTTTTTGCTTTGATCTTCTTTTTTCTGGCCAAATTGCTGTGAGCTACCGCCGTAGACTTCAAGAGGTGGAGGAGGCAGTCCAAACCAGATCAGTGGCTCGCCATCAGATGGTCGGACAGCGGAGTTATGCAGGAAAAACCAAGAGGGTCGAAGAGAAAGTGTGTGTGTGTGTGTGTGTGAGAGAGAGAGAGAAATTTTACTGGGTTGGGTTTCTGGAAATGGAAACCTACCACAGTAACTTTCCTTATTTAAACAAAATTACCATGAACAGTAACTTTAGTTTTTCGATCATAATTTTTGTATATGAACTCCGATTTAAGCATACCATATATGCACAGACTTGGTTTAACGTTCTCTAGAATTTTAGTAAAGAAAATTTTCTTTAAAACTGACCCAAACAAAAAGTCAACTTTTTGGTCCACTAAAAGTACCAAAACGACAGTAAAAGTGAAAGAAATTGTCATTTATCGTCTAAACAACTAGTAAACCGGTAAATTGAGATATGGGACGTTACAGTTATGAATGCCTTAATGATTATCCAATTGGCTAAAAATTTACAAAGATGATCTATTCATATATACCTAAAAACTGAACTAATCGCCTCTCTAGCTCGATCAAGCGACTTTACTCTCTAGCTTCCTTTCTCATCCTTGAACCCTAGGCGGCTTCCAGCCTCCAATAGTTGTTTGTCCGACAATGGTCGACCACAACGTTGATCTTGATCGCGCTGATGTTGCTGCTGCTGCCGAACGGGTGTTGAATTCTAAGGCTGGTCTTTGAGATGGATTGGCATAAGGCTAAATGGTGAGGCTTGGTTTTGTTCTTGCTCGATGCATCGATGTGGCTGACCTTCTATACACTGATGGCAATGCGGCACGAGCATCATTAGTAGAATTTGGTGGCGATTTGGATGCAAGACCCTTAGCAGGATTTTGGTTCGAGTTTGTCTCTTCTTTTCTGAGGTGTCGTCTGTCCTCTCTGTGGTAGTGGGTCGTGGTGGAGAGGGTCGAGTCGTGTGGTGGTTGCGTGGCGTGTCATGGAGGCATGTTGCGAGGAAGACGTGCAGCGGCCACCAGGCAGTGGGTGCTCGAACTTGGTTTGCACAGGGTGAGAAGAGGGGAATGAAGCTGGGCCTGCTGTTTGGGTCTTGGGCTGGGCTATATGTGGACCTTTTGGGCTACTATTTATAATAATTCCCTATTTTTTTAGGGTGCTATGCTTGTTAAGTCCTTAATGAGCGCTAACGAGTGTAGTTTGGTAGTTTTTGAGCCTGCAAATTGTTAATGTTTGGATCCGTGGGGATCTAATTAAATAAGAGAGAGAGAAAGAGAGAGACAAGAAGCATAGTGGTTCGTCTCCCGCTAAGGCGGGAGACTACGTCCACTTGAAAGCTTAACTATGTGTGTTAGGCCTTGCGGCCCAAAAGGATTACATGAAATGTAATGGGATGATGCTTACGTGGGAGGAGGGGTCCCTTTTTATAGGTAAGGGAACCCCTCCCCTTTACATTTTCTTAGATGTGGGATGCAAAACCACTATTCTAGTCTAGAAAGCCATATTGTGGAGGCATGTTGGCAAGGCCGGGAATGTGGCTTCCCGACGAGGTATTGACCACTTCCAACTACCGTGACGTAGCCTGGACTTCGGGCTACATGATGCATGTCTCGGTTGGGCCCCACCATGGCTTGTGGGCCCCTCTAAGAGGGTGTTACTTATGCTTGGCGAGATAGCAAATTAGCTTGCTACTAGAGGTATGTACAAGTCTCCAAAGTCCCCAAGTAAGAGGAGCTTCTTGGTTGGAGAGTTATACACATGATGTCATCAAGCATAAGTAACGTCTGAGAGGCGCCTAGCCCCTACAAGTCCCCGAACTCCATAACCAAGAAGGGACTCTTTAACCTATAAAACAAAGAGGCGTGTGCATGTAGAATGCTTGTTGTGTTGGGCAACGTATGTGAGTTGCACGGATATGCATTGGCATATACGAATGTACGAGGCGCGTGATACATGTTGATGTATACATGTGAATGGCGCTGAGTAAGATCGATTATGACGTATAAACTCAAGAACGCATATGGTTGTGTGAACATATCACGAATAAGCACATGAATTTGCATATGATGCATGTGGTGCTTGCAAGAGAACAAACTAGTCGAGTTGACGAGGTTACGCTCGGTGTAAGTTGCATAAGTGTCGTGCATGCAAGCGTTTGTAATTCGTGAACGATGAATATGCGAATGCCTGTGTTTGTTCGGTTTTCGCCCATATTAATGGAACCCGAAAAGAATTCGATTTGTTCCAAATGACAAATGGCAGAAGAATTCAATGTTCCATTAATGTGTACTATTTCGAGGGGATATGAGTGTAAAGCTTGGGACTACCGGAAGGCAAGAGCGTGAAAGCTCGGGGGTGCCGGGCAGGTATGAGCAGGAAGCTCGTGGGTTGCCGAGAAGGCATGAGCGGGAAGCTCGTGAGTTGCCAGGAAGGCATGAGCGGGAAGCTCGTGGATTGCAGGGAAGGCATGAGCGGGAAGCTCGGGGTTGCCGGGAAGAAATGAGCCAGAACTCGGGGGTTACCGGGAAGGAGTAAGCGAAAGCTCGGGGTTGCCAGGAAGGCGTGAGCGGAACCTCGGGGGTGCCCCGGAGGCGTGCGCGGGAAGCTCTGGGGTGCCGTGAAGGCGTGAGCGGAAGCTCGTGAGGGGGAAGCTCGGGGGTGCCGCGAAGGCGTGAGCAGAAGCTCATGAGTGGGAAGCTCGGGGTTGTCGGGAAGGCGTGAGCGGGAAGCTAGGGGGTGCCGTGAAGGCGTGAGAGCTGAGCTCAGGGTGCCGAGAAGGCGTGAGCAGAGCTCGTGAGCGTGAAGCTCGAAAGTGATGCCCTGAGGCGTAAACGTAAACGTTGCTAATTATGCTAGGCTGTATGTACAAGTCCCCGAAGTCCCCAGTCAAGGAGGGTTTTCTTGCAGGGTTGATACCAAAGAGTAGCTTTGTGCCGTATTGCGAGCATAATTAGTGCGAGTGCGTTGTCCATCTAGATTTGGTCGGAGTGAGCGCTTATGCCCTTTCGGGTGGGCCCCTGCTAGGCCCTCCAAGGAGTCCCCCACTCCTGGCTATAGACCTCCGTATGGTCGAAGAATTGTTTGATGAGGGGAGCTGCATTTAAGCAGTGGGTGTTAGGTAGCGAACCTAATCTTTGATACCCAAGCATCAAGCGTCGGGGGTTAACTGCAGGATCTATGGTTGCCTTGGGCTGCGTTAACCGGTCTCTTTACTCTTTCCCGGAGGAGAAAAACTTGATTGCTATGCCGCGTAGCGGTCATTGTCATTATGAGGCGTTGCCTTACTGCTTGGCGGTTGGTCGTGGACCACAGACTCGTGGAGTCTAGACCGGTTTAGTCTTTTTCCAGTGGGGAAAGTTTGTCGAAATATGGTGCCCGGAGGTTAGACCATATGTTTACATATAGAGTATATGTAAAATTTGTAATTGTATGAACAATGACAAATAAGTATAGCAAGTAATAATATATGGATCTTATGACCATGTAACATGCACAATAGATAGTGGCAAGTGTGATGGGTGTCCATATAAAATTTTGAGAGTAGCTCCCGGTGAAAAGTATGAAGCATTGTGAACTTGGAACTTAATAAAAGCATGTTGGATGTGTTTGAGCGAGTTAGGTTGTGTTCGAGCAAGTTGGGTGTAGTTGAGCGGGTAGGCGCTGTGCGAGCATGCGGGGCGTGGCCCAAGCAAGTCGTGGCCATGCTCAATACCCAAACGAGTCGTAACCCAAGCAAGTCGTTTATCCGCGCATGTTTAATTAAGTCAAGTGTCACAACCTTCTAGATATGACATAGTCTTAAGTAAGTGTCACATGTTTATTTAATTGAGTTGCAATTAAATAGTAGCATGTCATATGTGTATAGCATGTACTTGTAGTGTGGATGCTAATAATATTTTTGCCTTGTTGTAAACATGTTAAGGATCATGGACACATGTAAGTGCATATCAAGTGTGATATATTGTAGACATGCTTAGAAGTGTTATGAAAGCATGTTAAGTCATGGCTATGGCTCTAATTGCAAGAGCGTAAAAGGTAAGATATAGTTACTTATCTTATGCCAATTTGCGAGGTCGTGCGGTGAGGCCGCTAGGCTTAGGTAGTGCAGATTTACTAGGGGATCTGCAATGGTGATGTCGGAGGAAAGCTTGGCGGACGAAGCTTATCCAATGAAAGCTTGGCGGACGAAGCTTGGCCGAGGAAAGCTCGGCAGACGAAGCTTGTCCGAGGAAAGCTCGGGGGACGAAGCTTGGCCGAGGAAAGCTCGGCGGACGAAGCTTGTCCGAGGAAAGCTCGGCGGACGAAGCTTGGCCGAGGAAAGCTCGGCGGACGAAGCTTGTCCGAGGAAAGCTCGGCGGACGAAGCTTAACCGAGGAAAGCTCGGCGGACGAAGCTTGACCGAGGAAAGCTCGGCTGGCGAAGCTTGGCCGAGAAAAGCCTAGCAGTCGAAGCTTGTCAGAGGAAAGCTCGGTAGACGAAGCTTGGCCGAGGAAAGCTAGGTTGACGAAGCTTGACCGAGGAAAGCTTGGCGGACGAAGCTTGGCCGAGGAAAGCCTGGCGGACGAAGCTTGGCCGAGGAAAGCCTGGCGGACGAAGCTTGCCTGAGGAAAGCCTGGCGGACGAAACTTGACCGAGGAAAGCTTGGCGGACGAAGCTTGGCGGAGGAAAGCCTGGCGGACGAAGCTTGGCGGAGGAAAGCCTGGCGGACGAAGCTTGTCCGAGGAAAGCTCGGCGGACGAAGCTTGGCCAAGGAAACCTTGGCGAACGAAACTTGTCTAAGGAAAGCTCGGCGGACGAAGGTTGGCCGAGGAAAGCTTGGCCGATGCTCGCTGTTGTTTACGCTTGTACTAGGCGGATGAGCTCCTTAGCTAGAGCAATGAGAAGTATTTGATGTTGGCGGTGATTCACCACAAATGTTGTCGTTGACCATTGCTGATTCACAACAAGTACTTGATCTTTTTTTCTTTTTTTTGAGTTGCCATTTGACCATTGCTGA